>JAOUZG010027119.1:929862-962973 GCA_026289955.1 Argiope argentata
TGTGTGTGTGTGTGTGTGTGTGTATATTATTAAATTTTCGGATGCATTTATATATTTTAGCTGTGCATACGTAAAAAATATAATTGAAAGAAAACTTAACATTAAAGTGCTTTCCAAAACCCCTTTGCTACAGCCACTCCATTTTCTATATAAATTAATCCATTCAGAAGGGTTGAAAAAAATTTAAAAGAGTTTTTAATTTTAGAAAGAACATTATGCTGACCGAAAGACCATTGTTTTATTATTTCTGAAACAGTTAATTTTAAACATTTTCTAAAATAGTTAAAAAAATTTTAAAGAAGAACTTTTTTTGAGAAAAGCCTTTAAATTTTTGGGTTTTTCAATTTTTTCGAATGTAATTTTTTAAATATAATTTTATTAAATTCAAAGCAGAACTATGAGTAGTAACAATGGTAAATAATAATAATATGGGTAAAAATGTATTTAATCATTAGTGCTTTTACTTATTTTTCTTCCTGAACTGAAATATTTCGGTTTCTTATTGAAAATGATACTCATAGAATATTTTTATATTCTGAGGCAGTTTATTAAAAATACGCGTAAACATTCTTCAAATACCAAAAGGTTTTAATTGTGGTGAAAATATATTTTTTTTCTATCGGTGTGGCTTGATTTTTTCCTCATGAAGAAAAGATCTCTTCTTAGTTCAGAAGAAGAGATTAATTTTTATTCTATCGAAGGCGTTGTTGCATTGAACGTACTTTTTTGTTACCCTTTCTTTAAGGAAAAGCACAAAGCCTAGAGACGACAACGTGAATTTTATTAAATCTGAGCTCATATGCTGCAAAGATGGTCAATCCTAGCGGTTATTTTAGCTTTATATTTATGACAGCTGGGAAATAAAAGTGAGTTGGTCACTATCTATCAGTGACTATATTTTAAAATTCAAAAAATATTTTCATATTATTGATAAAATTATTTTGAGATTGAAGAATGCAATATTTAGGATGTAAAATTTTCAAGCAAAAAGTATGCCCAGTTACAAAACGATTTAATTTTAAAAATACTTTATTTTAAAAAAAATCATGAAATAAAGAATTTTTTATGAGATATTTGTCAAAGAAAAATGATATTTAATATACAAAATGTGCAGGCATAAAAAATTGGCGATATCTATTTTAAATGAAAACAAAAATACAATGATATTTGAGTAAATATTTTATGCATGAAAGCGTTTTGTACAAGAACCGGCATGAGACTAAATTTTCTGAGCGTAATATGATACCAAAAGCATTGCTAAGGAGAACTGAATTCAGGCTTAAGAGGTCATATCAGCGTCATAAAAAATTTCAGTCGTTGCTAGGAGACCCTTTTGTCAAGTTTGTATGAGTAAATCGAAAGCTATCTTTCAATTATTAGATGATCTTAAGTTTTATTACAGCTATAGATCCCAGATATGGAAGAGAGAACTGTGTATAGCAAATAATTAAGTCCAATCTTCAGCTTGGCTAGATGAAGGCAATAATTCTATTCATTATTATACGAATATCTCACAACACATAAATGTAAATTTTAGAATCTATGGGCACCATTTTCTATCTTTGTAGTTTCCCTTAATAATCAAACACTTGGGTTATCGTGTTATCAATTTTTCTATACCTTCTTCATAGAAGTTTTCCTCCATTCCATTGGAACTCATCTACCACAAGTCCTGTGATGACATAGGCGGCCTTTAACGATTTCGAACAAAACAGTGCGCGAAATTTACAATGTGGACACGGCGAAACGTCTGTTCTCATGGATTTTTTTTCATCAATTTTCCTTACCAGATCATCGATGATGACAGAAGACGGACCACTCCGAGACTCATCATGGACATTTGTTATCACTTCATTAAATATTGTAACCCCCACTTTCACCATTACGTCACTCATCGTGTCTTCACAGTAAACATCTTTAACCAGAATTCGGCCGGTTTCACAATCACTGCGCTAGAAGTACGAATTATTTTAATACAAGAATTTTTAATAATGACTGCATGGATCTTTCTTTCGGTGGTATCAGTAAATCTCTAAAACATTTTCAACTTGTACAGCAATCTGAGAGCACTACGTATAACAATCACAATGGAGTCATTTGAAAGCCAGGGATCAAGGAAGACTAGTGTGCATGCCCGGAGCGCCGGTGGCACTGTAAAACAGTAGTTACTTTCCGAATGCATTTCCTACATTTCATTTTTTTATCTGAATGAAGCCATAATCACTACTCCAGGCCGGATATAAAGATTTTTTTAAAGATAGAGAAGATTTTTTCAATGTATTATGATTTTGAATGTTAACTACATCGAATTACATCCATTAATTAAACTATAGCATGGCTTTAGTGTAAAACGCGAATTATGTCTCGAAAGTTTTATGCTTCATGAACAAATACATATTCCTTTTTTTATCCTTTCATCTTACTCCTGGTGGACCGTGGTACCCTGTTGATAAAATCTCGGCTCGTGAACCGTAGGATTTAAAGGACGAAACCCGATTCCCCAGAAAAGTCGCCGAGTAAGGGCGCCATTTTCACGTTAAATCTGTCATGGTCAAACGTCCTCCCAATGGGTGATGTGGAGAGGTATGTGCCAGCTCAGGGGTCGTCCTCGTTATCTGAACATGGTTCAAAATTGTGACGTCCGTCCCAAAAATAGCCTTAGTGTTGCTTTATAAAGGGACGTTTATATAACTAAACTGAACTAAACTAAAGAAACCCAACCCAAAACAAATTTTTGTTTCGCCGGATCCTTCAATTCGAAATGATAATAAATCAAATGTAATTAAAAGCAGCGATATTCTATAACATTTTGGATAAAATTAATCGAATAACATTTTTTACATGTCTAATTTTCATAATAGACATATTAGAAGTTGTGAAAATAAAATTACCCTTAGTTTAATTTATGAGAGCAATGGGAATGTCAAGTGACAAAAAAATTTTGGCAGTTGGTGAAGCAGCAATCATTTGTTGGTCAGAATCCTAGTTTTATTTAAGGAACTAGATTTTATTTTAGGAAAGGAAACTAGTGAAATTTAGACCTCACCTATTTCTTCTTTATTGTTAACTTAATCCCATTATTTCTCTATACTACTAAGAGGTAGTGAAAATGAACACACTATTATGATATTCAAGTTAATGTAAATTCACAATAACGGATCAATATATTTCTTAATTATGTTTAATCAATTTCACTTGCAAGTTCTAAAAACTTCAATAATTCCATATTTAAGAGGAAAGTCTGTACCTTCTTGAAGAAAAACTATTAGATTTACAAACTCTGTTTTGTTGATTCTTTTTCACTGCCTGAACAGAAGGAAAAAATCCTTTTAAATATCAAAGTTAAATGCAAAAATTTGCCACTAAAAGTTATGCTCATTCAACAAATGCAGACCAATTACATTGTTAATGAAAAGGGTTTTCTATTTGACGCAAAGTAACCAATTCCCATGACTTCGATATGCCAAAATTTTCTCATAACTCTTTGGAGATAATTCAACTAATTTTTTGATATTAAATATCTGACATATGTAAAAATTCTCTTAATTTTCACGTCAAACGAAGTAATTGATATCGAACTGAAATCAATAACAGAATTTTCAGATTTCTGCATTTATTGTGCAAACATTTTTGGAAATAACAGCATATTTAGGCATCATAATAATAAAGATCTCGTAGTGGTAAACTAATTTTTCAGAATAAATGATCCATAGAAGTGAAAAAGTGACGAGATAAAAAGATTTTTAAAAATTCCGTTTTCAAATATATAACTTAATTCCTGATAGCATCCTTTGAAATCAAACATATTCCATCCCGTATGTAAATGAAGAATAAAAATAAGTTTAAAAATATGCAATAAATTAAATACGTGCTTTAGAATTGAAAAAAAAGTAAGTAATATCAAAACAAATAGTTTTATACCTCGAGTATTTAATTAAAATACTCGGTTAGCTTAGCGAACAAAATTGATAAGGAGATATATTATTCCTCAGTTTCGGGAGTATGTTTACTTTTCACTAACGAATTTCATTAATTAGTAAACAGACTCAAGATTTGATTTTAAACAAAAACTGCTAGGACAAGGGGAGGGGGGCTAAAAAAAGCATACAAGTGAAAGTTAATGAAAAATTGATTTCTCATTAAACTGTGTCAACGATTAGATGCTTTTGGATATTTTTTCTTCGTTTCAAGTTTTTTTTTTGAATAGTTTACTAATAAGTTAAAAACGCCAATTTTAATCTGGAATGGACAATGTTTAATTAACTGGATATAGAATTCTATTATGCCAAAAATAACATTGGTGAGAGCTATTAAAAATAAATGTGATATCCTATTTTCTATTTGGACTTCCGTGTTATTTTTTAAAAAATATTTAATTCATTAAGAAATTTTAATGGACGTTCTCAGCTTAATATTTAAAACTGTGACGACGTATATGAATTATTTGAAACTGCCATAATAGAATACGACAGGTAAAAAATTGGAGATAATTTATTTCCGCTTTATAAAATATATGTTACACAAACAGTAACTGAGATTTTATTTATTTGTTTTCCTTATTACGATGCTAATTAATTGAATAATGAGAGTCTATGTAATTTTTCCCAGTCATTGAAGTGCATTACTTGTCTTTCAGGAAGATATTTAGCATAACTAAAAATACAGTACGTTTTAGATATTAAATGACATGAGTGACCTTACCATGAGATTATAATGTCACGGGAATAAATTTTATTTAAATCAAATGTTCTAATCTCAAGTTTTCCTTTAATTCCATTATTTATAATTTACATATTCTTTTAAGATTAAATTACTTATATATTATATTTAAATATAATTAAATCTAATTGGTTATTTTACCAGATATAAAACAAAAAATGTGTTTATACCTCAATGTCACGAAGATATGACGTTCTTCAAGAGTTCTCCAAGGTTGCTGTTTTTTTTTCAGCAAAATTTGATTTTTACAGCTTTAATCTTCATAGAAAGTTTTTAGAATTTCGGTTTTCTTCTCATAATAAGAACATAACCTTTCCCAAATTCAAAAGATCTGGCGATGCAGAAGTCCTGTTTTTGAGGGTGAAAGTCAACATAAAAGATATTTAACTTTCGGATTAGTCTTTTCAGTCCTCTCACTCAAAGCAAAACGACGAGGTCAGAAAAGAATATTTTATTCTCCGTCTCAAATTTCATTAATGAAAGCCCCCGGAGACTCTGTTTGCTTCTTGCATGCATAATAAGTAACTACTTTTCGGTTCTGAAAGTCAATCGAACGGCTACGGGTTCACTTCTTGTTAAAAGTTCTGTAAGAAATATAAAAATTCCAAGCCAGCTGCGAGAGTTGGCGAAGATGAAAACGAATTTTAAGAAAGTCGCTTTGAGATTAATGAATTATTAATATTTTGTGTAAGTAAATAATATTTATTTTATTTGATAAAAGTACTGACTTCGGAAGTTCATTTGAGCTCATTTATTTGCATTTATTTATGAGGCGATAATAAAGAATGTGTTATGTAAATTGTATTTGATAAATAAATGCCGGGGCTTTGGCCCTGACATTAAAATAAATTCCGGTTGATACTCCTGTAGGATAATTGCTTTATTATTTAAATGATTTCCCTTTTATTTTCTCATTTGTACTTCATTGTTGTCATTTTTTAATATAAAAAATAATTGGGTATTATTTTTAGTGTGATATGATTAACTATGTAATGTTAACTTTTTATATCAATATTTGAGCTTACTAACAGCAATCAATATTTATGTGTTTTACTTTTGAAATACAATCCAATGTATAAAGTATATCCAAAAATATGTTGTATAATGTATGAAAATGTCTATCCAAACTTTAGAGGGATATTAAAAGAAAACAAAACAATGCACAATCTTATAATTAATCAAAAATCAAAAACAATATTAAAATTCAGCTTAGATTTAAGTGTTCGACTCCAGAAAAAATTATTTATCGCCATGTACGCACATCTACAGACTTCCAAATTCGTATCAGATATTTAGCAATTATGCTGAATTTAAATAATTATTTTATATTTTCGAAGTTATTTTGTCTTGTTTAATTTTAATAATATAGCAAATTTGTTTATAAGTTACTTATATATTAAACATATGCTTTTTAACTTATCAACTATGCTTTCTCGCTATGTCTATTAAGGTTGTAAATTTTCACAATTGCAGGATTATAATATATACGAATCGCCTTTGACGACGTATATGTTAAAATCCTGCAATATATTTATAAACTTCAAATTCTGATACAAGTTCAACACGTACTATTTGAGAACCCTTATGTAGTTCTATTTATTATGAAATGTATTTATTTAATTTTCTGCCACCTTTTACAATAACTCTAATAAACGAAATAGAAACAGCACATACTTGGAAAAATGTGGAAAGAATCTTCTGCAGTGAAGAATTATGATGCTAAAAATATGTTTCGTAACTTCTACAATATCCAAAAAAATTTCAATAAACATTTTCTTGATTCAATGAAAAATATATATATTAAAAGACCTACAGTATAAACTAATTTTGAAAGTATAAGGAGGATATTATACTTTTATACATTCATTTATATTTCAGGAATGTCTAGCAATCTATAAAAATGATTGAAATTAATTTTTTTCTTTTGCTTATTTATAAAGTTAAAAATCATATCTAAATTTCAAAAATATATACAAAATTATAATCATTATAAAAAAACAAATTGTAACTTCGAACTCTTATCATCAGCAATCGAAGAGAAATCCAGAATGAATTATTTGCAAAAACAATGGAAATGATTTAAATTCCTTTATAACCGTGATATATATATATTTTTTCAAAATACGTTTAAATTATTTTTTTAAATTAATGAAAAATGTATAACATTTATTTTTCCTATAAAGAAATAAATATTACTAAAATATTTAAAGAAGTTTTATTTCTTCAGATTTCAAGAAGAATGAAAAACTAATTTTTTTCTGTAATAATTTCAAAAGTGCTGACGAAAGAAATAAAAATTAATACAATAAATTTTATTGTGCGTGCACACACACACACACACAACGGCTGCTGTCGCTTACACAAGTTACAAACGGCTGCTATTTTGTCATAAACTACGAGAGAGGAAAATAATTAGACCGTAACCCAAAAGAAAACAAACTATTTTTACTTTTCTAATAATTGCTCATAGTGATTACCTAGTCATTCAAACAATATCCGCAATGAAGTGAAGTCTTCTCTAAGTGAACTCTACTTCCAGTTCACCCACTTCAGCACACAAAATAGAAGCTAAGGTAGTGCATCACATAGCACACATGTCATAATGAAATGAAGAACTTAGGATGCACATGACTATTCAATATGCATAAATGGTTACGATCATGTTGCAGAGTATTTTTGAGATGAACTATTGTTTGGATACGGACCAAAATGAGCTATATAGTACAATTATTATGCAAACTAACAAAAATCTAATCTGATTTCTGTTATCCTTTCTGCATAAGGATAATTTTTCCCCGTGTTCGTTACTTAGCCTATGTTATAAATTCTAATAAAAGCAACTGTTTGAAATTTAGTTATATAGTTGATAGTGAGAAATAAGGTAGAAGAAATATTATAAAATTGGTTTTATTTAGATCATAAAATATTGCTTATTCTTAGTAAACATAGGGCAATGAAATTTTGATTTAAATCGCATGAATAGTATAAGAAATATACTAAAGTCTTAACTAGCTCTTTCCTAACTAAAATTTGATACTTTATGCCATGCAATGTATTAATATCATTATCATTATTGTGAAATTACCAATGGTGTGCGTTTTATACAAAATATCGCCAATGTCATGCTCTTAGTTTGTATTAGATTTAGATTAGGAATTCCTTTAAGTTATATTTGATGATTATAGAAGTAAGTTTTTGAATTTTGAGATTGCTCCTAAAATTTTCCATATTCTTTTATTTTATTATTTTTCATGTGTCAATTTTTGATGATCTGCTAATACGCATAGTTTAAAATCAGGTTTAAAAGTAAATAATTGAAACATAATTGTCTACATAAAAATGTTTTATTCATAATAATACACTGTCAATTCTTTTTAAAGAAATATATAAACGCAACAATTTCAGCTTTCAGCAAGCATTCTCTGGCTAAGAAATTCTCTGTCATCTTAGAAATTATACTTTTAAATTTGGGGGAAACCAAATTTTACAACGTTTTTAGAAATGTTATAGTGAAACATAAATAATTAATATGCAACATTGTATAAATTATTCATTTTTCTTCATTAGCAAAGTCTCTTGCAAATATACGTGCATACAGATATCACTAACAGTCAGATTAATTATTTTTGATCAAAAATTATTTTAGATATTTATATTACGTTAGTATTTAAAGGCTTAAAATAAGTTGTCATTACTTGGTTTATTCGTTCGCACTAGATTTTGCAGCCCAGAAATACACAAAAAATTAATTTTTAAATAAATTTCGGTATGGAATAAATTATAAGAATAGTTTATCCCTTTTTAAAAACCAAATTGCTTTTGGAGCTTCATGAATATTTTATATAATTGAATTAAAACTGGCGATGGCAAACAGCCGTAGTTTCTGACACTCGTTTTTTTAAAAATGCCAGTCGTTTATTGCAATACTAGGTTCAACATGTCCATATTTCACATTTGAATTCACTACTGATATGAAATTTATCAGCAGCTAAATATGTATCTCAGAGATGGTAAACAAGTTAATCTCACATTTCCATGTTAGTATTCAATTCTGAACTACTCAAGTATTAACAATTATTATACAGATTTAAGGACTTTATGTTAATTCTTACAGTTTTCAGAAACTTTTTATTTTATTTATATGTAATGCCGCTTAATTAATGCATATTGAGTCGATTATGGAAAACAACATAGATTATTATACTAGTACATAGTATTTAACTACTGGTCAACTTACTGGTTGTAACTTTTGTTTCTAAGAGAAAGCAAAAGAAAAAAATCGTTTATATCCAACATTTAGCTGATTCCCATATTAAATAGTTTAAATAGTTTTAAAATATTATCCCTAATTAATAATAATGAATTAGTCACCACTCTAAAGATCTGGTATAAATGGCAGTTTTTGTCTTGTCATTTGATGTATAATATTGAAATATAATTAACAAGTTCATTAAGCACAATAAAATCTTATTCAGTCAACATAATTTTAAAATTAGTGAAAAAAGGACAAATGATTTGACAAGATGCATAAAATATTTAAAAAGTGTAAAAATAGGGGGAAAATTATCTCAAACAGTTAAAGAAGTGCAACAAGAATAAAGGACAGTGTTTAATTATTGTATGTGTACTTTAAATTTTATCTTTATATTATAAATTCTGTATTATAAGTAAAAATAAAAATGCTGCAAAAAATAGCAATAATAATGGCAGAAACGAAGGAATGATAATCGTGATTTATTTGGAAATATGTTTGATATTTCAAAAAAATGGAGCTAGTAAAAATTATTTTTCATTTAACATTGAAAAAATAATTAAAAACCATAGCAAAATTATGAAGTATCAATTTAGCACTTTACACGACCTATTAACAGGCAGTGCCAGTATCAAGCTATTATTAGTAATTTTAGTATGGTGTAAAAATACTTTTGTGTGGTTATTTTTATTAAGTTATGACAGACAAAGTGCAATTCTCTAACCCCATTTACTATTTTAGAGATTATAGATTATTTAATTGTGCTGTTAATCTTTATTCATGCTAATGAATGTATATGCTGCATTTCTTTTTAATCTATAAAGGGATGTGAAATTGTACAAGATTCAAGTAAAATTCAAAAAAATTTGATTTTACATATGCAAATTTTTAATTTACATTTTTATTAGTTACGTAATTGTTGTTAATTTTTTTTTATAAAAATCATAATATTTTCATAATTTATTGGTATAAAATCACGAAAGTTATTTGGATTAAAAATTAAATTTCCAATAAAACATAGACATTCTTATGATAGTGGATTTTAATTCAACAAAATTAATAATAGAGGAGTTCATATGCTGTTTAAATTCCAAGCATTAAAGATTACAAATAAAATTAATTGTGTAAAAATAATTTTCATGTCACAGCAATTAAACTGATACAGGATGTTTGCTTTCAAAGCTATATTGCATTAAATATATTTGAGTTTTCTTTGATTTTATATCTTTCTTTTATTATTTTGGAAGGCAAAAGATATAATTAAGTGAAATGTATATATTATGAATACAGAATGTATTATTTCTTACATTAATTAATTATTCTATAAAATTTTAAAGAAATATTTGCAACAAAATTTCATATAAAACTTTTTTTCTCAAAAGAGACACTAAAACTTATTTTTTAAAATATTAATTTGATGTAGATATTTAACGCAAAATAATAAATTGTTTTTTAATAGAAATATAACAAAATAAACGGTTATGCAATTCATATCCTAAAAATTGGCTTGTTAAATGAATTAATTAAAATTTAGTAAAACGCATAAAATATAAAAACATTGTATTATTATTTTCTTTAAATAATAATTCGATCACATACTTATAAAATTAAGTTATAAAATTGCATTTAAGTCGATATTACACAAAAAAATACATTAAAATTATTCTTTTTTCAAAATTGGATATAATAATTCAAAACAAGTAATAAAATTATTTTTAAATATATATATATGCATAGCTAAATAAATGGTTATGTATTTTATATTCAAATAATTAGCTTGTTGAATGAAAATTCGAATAAAATTTATGTATACGTAGTTGTTTGGATAATTAAAATCCTATTTAATACCAAATGTCCTTATTTTTTGATCCAGAAGTGATTTAAATTCATTATTGATTTTAAAATTAAATACCTATTTGAAATTAATAACCAGAAGGTGATATGTGATTATAACTATAAATGTTAAAGTTTTAATGTTAAAAAAATACTGTGAAGCAAAAAAAATCTATGATAAAATTTCTTTGATTTCTAAAAGAACTGTTATCACATTATTTTAAAATCCCTTGCTTGTTCCATTCTGAAACTATGTATCAAAGGCTCATTTGTGCCTGTCTTTCCAGTTCAGCATCAATAGTGTTCTTGCTCCGTTATTAGCAGTCCGATCTCTCGATGTACGCGCTACAAATCTAATTTTAAACATTTGAAGCAGCAAGCAGAAGGGAAAAAATATTTTTTTCTCCCAGTGAAGCAATAAGTACGCATCACCCACTGTCGCTGCCTTGCGTTCTCTGGGGAAAATAATCGGAAGTTTTTCCGAATCAGACATTTTAATTTTACAAGTTGCGGAATGCGGAGAAACTACTTTTATTTGATTTCTCCCCCCATTTTGCATTTCTACAATCAAATTATACAAATTTTTTGATTTATTGCGGAGCATCTCGATAAAATATCGAGCTGGTAGCTATTGTTTCCACTGCAAGCAAACTGTATTTTTGGCGTGTTTCTAACATTTTCTATGTTTCTTTTCTTCTCTTGCTTCTATCTTTACTTTTTTCGAATGTGAAGGGAATGTTTTGTATTCTTCAAAATGCTGAGCTTCAAGATTTTGATTAATTTCTCCTTTCGAACCATCCTACATCTAAAAATATAATCTGGAATTATATCTGTCTGTTAGCAAATGCTATTAATCAAAAATTATTTTTCACTAGACGGATAAAATTTCATGAGTTGTATTTATACCCAACAATCATAATTATGTTTTAATTTTAAGAGAAATCCATCCACAGAAAATTTATAAATTTATTCGATAGCAGATCAACTGAAAAATTTCCCAGTATGAACAGCTTGATTTTTAAATTTTGATACGCATGCTTTATATCTGAATTTAAATGTTTACTAATTGTCGAAAAGAATCCATCAAAAAGTTTATTTCTGTCGGTTTGTGTATTTATGTGCATGGAAACACAGTCACTCAAACAAGTAACGTTTGGATAAAAGAAATTAAATTTACAATTACTTTTCGATAAATGTAGTTCTCTGTCACGTTTTGACTTCAATTTGTTGAAAAAAAGTCATGAAAGCATAAAGTTTTTCTAGACTACGAAGAACAAAATTTGGCACAAAATTGCCATAGTTTCCAGTAGATTTCCTAAAAACGTTAAAATTCATGAAGCACTGGTTTCCTTAAATGTAATTCGAAATTTGAAAGGAAATTTTAGCTACAGAATTCACTGTTTTACCCATATTCCAGAATTTTATGGGAAGATGAGGGAAAACATCTTAATTTAAAACTAAGCAAGAAAGTTTTGAGGAGGACACTCAGGCTAATTTATTCAGACTTAGTACCGTTAAAGAAATTTATATGTAGTATAATTTATCAAACATATGTTTTTAAATTAAATGTTTGGCAAATGTACTTATTTGGAGTAAAATATGAGTACATGTATATCTTTAAAACATAAAAAATATTTTAAATCATTGCAATGCCTTTTTAATAGTACTATATTCATATAATAATTAAATTTATGTAATAATAAATACAAATCAAATTTTTTGATGATTTTCCAAAAGAAATTATTTATTATTTTTCAATTCCTACTATTAGTTCACACTCTCCCTATATATATACACGCGCATATTTATTCAAATTCGCAATCGTTAATAAAATATTTTTATTCCTCCACTCAATTTCAAATAACTTTTGTTAAATTTGCAGCGGAGGAAGAAGTTAATACAGTCTCTTCAAATATCAATTCATTAATTCAATATAATACTTTAAATAGAATTTCAACAGTTTATATTGAAAATGGATATCAACAGAAAATAGCTCAAGAGGTAAAATGCAATTATTTCAGTATTCACTATACAAATAATAAAAAATTAACTAAAATAAAGTTTTTCTTTGTTGACTTAAGTAGGATTTGACTTTAAAATGTTTTTCCATATTATTTTTTACTGATTCCTACAAACATGTAGATAAGGTTTACAATACTCTTCCTTTCCCATTTTACAGTTTCTGCGTTGCTCAGTTTGGGAATAGAGAATTTTTATGCCTTAAGAAAACTCTACGTCCGGTAATAAGGTTATACGGAGAGAAATCGAGGGAGGTGAACGAGAGTGGCGCTTTGATGGATACCAGGGTGTACCTATGAGCTGGTAGAATGTCAGGATGAAATACTTGTGACTCGGTCTCTCCCGTGTCGGCATCTTTTGATGTGCATACATACTGTGTTACTTTAAATGATTAAAACCACTTCTAATCATCTCGATCATATATCATGCTTTGTTTATTCTGGATAAAATGACATAATATGTTTATATTTGGAAAATATTAATTGGAATTTTTGAACCGTATTGCATTATTTATACATATTTTTTAGTATCTTGATTCAAAACTTAATTCCAAAATTAATATTAAGCTATTTAAGAGAGTAGTCACACTTATTGCACAACAAAGTGATTTTAAACAAGTAATATTTTTAAAAAATCCTATTTAGGTCAACAAAGAATTTGTTGTTGGTTTAATTACTTTTTATTAAATAATTACAATTAAAATAATTAATTAATAAAAAAAATGATTTTTTCAAGAATGGAACTCGCATGCTCCACCTTCACTCGAAAAATACCGAAATCCTCGCATTTTACCGATTGATCTACAGTCTGCTTATTTCAATTTTCATTACAAACTGCTAAAACCCTATTTAAAGTATTTAAAAATTAGTTAAAATTATTTAATGACTTAATTGTTGAAAATTCTGTATGAAAATCAAGCGTAATACCCCACAGGTTTAAAAAATGTATTTGAACTTGAGTGGATGACTAAAAAGATAATAGGAATTGAAAAAATGTCTCCAGAATACTTTTTTTCCAGCATGATTAATTTAATAAAATATTCTTTATAAATTGTAATTGCATTTCTTTAAAGAAATCTGTCTTCTAAAAATATTATGTAAAACATTATTTATATTTCCTATAGAAATATTATCAATAATTAAGTGACTAAGCCGGAAATTTCAGAACATGAATCCAGGAAGTTATATTTAGGTATTACCAACAAACCATAAACCCGTGAGCCCGAACAAATGGATAGAAGAAAATGAGAATGAAATGAAATATATAAAAGGAAATGGAATCTTTTCCTTTTTTCCCTGAAGCAAACGGTAACTAATGGATGTGAGTTTCTGATATCTGTAGTCCGATCTAATTATTGAAATGTTATCAAATTCGATTTTTAAATCTTTCAAAAT
The DNA here is from genome assembly GCA_026289955.1 of Argiope argentata. NCBI lineage: Eukaryota > Metazoa > Arthropoda > Arachnida > Araneae > Araneidae > Argiope > Argiope argentata. The sequence continues at coordinate 944,080 of JAOUZG010027119.1, forward strand.
CACGCATTCCATCTTCCTGACAATGCATCTCAAAGATGCTCAGAATTTTTTTAATTTGCGCCTTTCTAACAATGTATGACAAAAAAGAAAATATATTTAAAAATATTTAATTTCAACTCTGAGATAAATATGAGAAAAATAAATAGATATATGACAGGGTGCATTCAGGAACAGCATAGAATCATGAATAAAAATAAAGAAATTAATAATAAAAAAAGTTTGAAAACTTAATGAAATTTGATTAAAACTCCTTATTTTATAAATCTTTAATAAATAAATTATAAATCTCAAGGAATCATAAAGGAAAGTGTGTGTGTATTGGCGATCTTAATATTGATTTTAACCATTTGACCAATAGTCTATTTAAATCGGTATATGCATAATTTGGAGAATAGAACTTTGAAGCCATGTTTTTGAAATTTTAATTAATTAAAAATTGATCAAGATTTCAAAAGCATTGCTTACCCGTTATAAATTTCAAAAATACAATCACTTAAAAATTATTTTTACATCAAATTAAAATTTCAAGAAATTATCTTTTCATATAATCCAGGTTTCTGCCTTATAACTTTCATTCTAAATTTAATCAATTTTCAAAAAAGAATTTTAGCATACAATAAATTTTTATTGTTGAAGTGAAGCTTAAATCTTTTTCTTTGCTGCTACGAATATTCCACTTTGTCCTTTTTCACATTTGTTGATCAAAATAGGGATGGAGAAGAAGGTCCGATCTAATATATTATGTTTCAGTATAAAAATTTCAATAAAAATATTGAAATTTTTGTGAATTTACAATTAAGGTTTGAATTTAGAACCAAGCAATGAAATTTTTTTTAAGAAAGTCTAATATTAAATATTTCTGTAATAATATTGAATGTATAAAGTGTAAGTATTAAATTGTCAAAATGTATTGAAAAATGATTAAAACAGTTTAAGACTTCTGAAAAAGTATAAATTATAAAAACTTAAAGTTTAAAAATATTTTGCCGATGAAGTTCATAAGTCAGACTTGCGCGCGATAGTAAGTAGAAATGAATACATACATCTCGGTGGACCGACTTATCGTCAAAAACGGCTGCTTTAAAAGAGATTTCATAAAAGAAATATGTTCCTTTTCTTTATTAATTAGTTTTTATGTTTCAATCTTTAACCCAGGTTAATAAAAAAAACAGATCATTTTTAAATATCAAATATAAGAAGATTTATATTTTATTATATTCTATCCAGAAAATAAGCGTTACTTTCCATGTTGGTATAAAGAGTGCAGTCGCTATTGAATTAATTAAAAAACTCATAACACTTAAAAAGTTCGTTTTATTATGATTTTTTAAGTTGTTACATATTCAATAATCTTAGGATAGGGCATTCATTTCATTTAACTAAATGTATTCGAATTTCTGAACATAAGCAGCATCAGCAATAAAAATCGATTTAAAATGCATTTAAAGAAAACTAATATTCTATTTCTTTCAACACCAAAATTAAGAAAAAATAAATATAAAAAAATTATTTTTCTTGTCTGTAATATTTTACTTAATATACTAGATGAAGTTTTGGTAAGAAAATATTTAAGATTTCATTATATAATTTTTCCTCATCTTGAAGTGTCTGTATAGTCTCTGAAAAGCCCGAATAATGTTAATGTCATTTTTTTTCATTAATTACTAAACAACTCAAGCGTTGAATTTAAATAAGCTGCCAGAGAAAGAAAACGGATAAATGAAATATAATGAGAAATTTCTTTTTCATTAAATTTTGCCATCGTCACTCCTTTTGATACGACACATTTTTGTTCATTTAAAGTTTTGATACATATCTGTACATAGCGTTTGTATGTTTGAAAGAGAAAAACTCGGGAAATATTTAACTGATGTTGGAGATATATGTAAGATTTTATAACACATTCATCGGGTAAAGTTTTAATATATGAAAGCTATCAAAATAAAAAAAGCAATTTCATAACTGCGATTTTAACTATTTTTCTACTACGATTCGCATAAGCATAATACGACAGTATATCTGCTTTGCACTTTTACACGCATGTGAAAAAACCTCAGCTACGATAGCAGAAATTTTAGTATTCATATGCAATACATTTCTTTGTTTAAATCTAAATTTAAACAGCTATTCAAAACTCATTATCCCCCCCCCAAAAAAAAGAGAATTCTATCTTGGCTGGAGAACAATAAATGCCAAAACACTTCGTTTATTATGCAATAATAAAAAGTATTGGAAAAGAAATGTTCTGTTAGCGACTATCTGTGAAAGAATGTCCACACTTAGGGAAGTAGTGTCTTCCATTGAGTGATATAATCGTCCCTTTTTAATTCATTTTGCAACTTAATTACAGAGACAGAATGAAGTTTAAGTTTAAAACTAATTTTCCCTCTTAGATGTTATGGCACGTGCAAAGCTGCGCCGATCCTGCTAGTAATAAATAAATAAATATCCTTGATTTATTAACGTTTTACGGTTTGTAGCTCAGTCAATATCCCATTCAATTAAAATTATCGTTGAAAAAAATATATTTAAAAAAAGTTAAAATGAAAGCATTGCTTTGATACCTGATTTATTTCTCTTAAGGAATCAAGTTCAGAAGATACCGAACTTTTAAACGTTACAACCCGTTATAAAAACCCCCTCAAAGGGATTCATTTTATTCTCAGTGCAGTGATTTTGTTTCTTTGATATGAGCAACACGCGCTTTTTTTCAAAGGAGGTATTAAAGGTAAAAAAGAATTTATGTTAGAAGAAAGATTTATTATGAAAAATGGAATATGTTTACACAAAGGATATTGGAATGTGTCTATATTATTATGTAATCTGGCTGAGGTGTAGCTTTTATAGTGAAAATTAACTGTGTATTGTACTTTTTTTTAAAATTACATTGCTGCTATATAACTTATTAAAGATTTTAAATGCTGATTTCGATTTGCAAAAATTTGAAATATGAATATGTTTTTAAAATCTTTTCGAAAATTGACAGCTAAGTCGTAACAGACACTTTAGGAACGCCTCATGTTTTGCATTAAAAATAAGTCTATATACTCATTATTTTAAAGTTTTGTTGTCGTTTACAGCACTAATTTTTTAAAAGCTTAAGTATTGTTTTATGAAATATGTAAAAAGAACGGAAAAAGAAAGGATTACTAATAAATAAAATAGAGGATAAAACACTGGCACTATTTTTCGGAGATATATTCAGATTTTATATAAATATTGTAAGCGAAATGAAAAATTTGATTCGGAATCGCATGAAAATGCAAAGGCGCAGTCTAATTTTTTTAACCTTTTATATATTTTCAAGAAATGACGCTCGTCTGTTTCAACACAGTATACAATTGAATGCTTTTTATCATACCTAACAATGTATTCTAGAAGAATTGAGAACACTAGAGAATAAATTTCAATAAGTATTTAATTTAGCATGCGCTTTATATATACTTTGAAGTACATAATTTAGTTATATTTATTTATTAATATAACAAATAAATACTCAATAAATTTTCATTAACTTTGCTTTCTCAATTTTTAATTAAAAAAACTTTTCTTTTTGACTTTACCTACCATTTTGTTAATAATAGTGGTTGAATGGTGTTGTGAAACGATAGGACCGAACTAGCAATGTTAGGGTGTTTAGCCGAGTAACATAGCCACGAGAAAAAAGCTATTACCCGCTTCCGGAGGATGTTATATGGCTAATGAAGATTTCACCACAAAATCAGAATTGGGGAAAAAAATCGCTGAACTGTGTTTTTTTCAAGCAAATATTTATAATTAAACACAAATAAATAAATATTTTTGATTTTAACTATGCCATTGAAGTTTATTTAATTATAATTTTAGCTTACATTGATAAATAGCCTTTTCAACTAAAAACACCATGTGTCTTTATTTTGGACTTAGGATTGGATTTTTGGATTGGATTTTTCACTGCCACTAAGAACATATTTTTGATTTTCCCCTATAAATTTTTCGAACATAACCTATGATTTATACGTTTATTATCAAGTTATATTTGTGGATTTTTTTTTTCTAAAACTAATATCGCAAAATGAAAGGAACAAAGCAATCAGGCAGAAATGGGACAATGAAAATTTTTTCTATCTGTATACTAATTTCAAGTGGAAAAAAATTTAACTGTCCCATTTTTTTATTATTAAATTTTGCCTTATTAACAATTTTTAGGCACTATCAAAAATGTTTGATTATTGAATATGGAACAAAGAACACAACCCTGCTTCCCATTTTTAAAACCAAAAGGCACCCTTCAGATTCAGATGGATTATAATTAACTTTTATTTTTCTAAAGGAAAAGATAAATTATTAGTATAAAATGAAAGATTCTAAGACAAAACACGCATAAACAAATAAATGATACAATAAACAAAGTAAATATAAAAAAAAAATTAAAGAAAATTAAATCTACTATAACAAATTTCAAGTTATCATTTGAGAACATTATTATTTTTAAGTCATTATCTGTCTTAATTGATTAAGACAGATAATGACTTAAAAATAATAATGTTCTCAAATTAACCTTTAAACGGGTTTGAAACGATCACGAGACTTCTCTCTCTCTCGTTATATATATATATAAGATAATGTGCAATTAAGTAAAAGGGATGAGTGGATGGATAATAAATCACTCGCGTAAATATTTTTTTAGAGGATTCCTTCAATGTGTAATTGATCACTCATAAAAAATAGATTCTTTTAAAACAATCCTGTTTTTCTAGTTAAGGTCAAATGTATCGAAATTAATGTCAGGAATCTAAACGTTTGTGATGTACGAGAATATCATGGTATATACGATCAGAGTTAAAATGTTTCGTCCCTTTTTTATCCCCTTTACCCCTTGTATACCTTCTCCTGTATTGTGCTGTGCAGCGTACCTCTTGATATGGAATAAACCAAAATTAAAAAGTCAAGATGGGTTTTCTGCATGATGTTCGGCTACGACTATACAACAAGTTTTCCTATTTAAAAATTAATAATGAATGTATTACATATATATAGGTAAATATATACAATGATAATTTTTTAAACTTTCATTTAAAATAATAGCTATGATGTCATAGTTCCATCAATCTTTTAAAAACACATCTACTGTCAAATAATCATACGTAATAATATAGCAATACTGGTAAAAGGTCATCCTTTTAAAAACGAATCTCCTTTCATGGAAGGATACATAATAATGATGAAATCCTTGTAAATATACAGTAAAAATATATATGTCGAGGAATATTGCTATTTTTTTAATATGCATTGCTCATATGAATTCATTTATTTGTTGTCTTTAATTACTCAAACCCCCTAACGAAAATAACATCCTGTTCTCACTTAATAAAAAAGAAAAGTGAACACACATTTTAGTTGATAAACAAAAGGGAAGAACTGTGGGTTGCTGGGTTTCAAAACAGTTCAACCGCGTTCAAAGACATTCCTCGAAAACACGATTGAGCAAATAATGCAACAACATTGAAAGATGAATTCCTCGTTCTTGCTAAATTAATTGTAAAAATGTTTTTCATTGTAAATTATGCCAGACAGTAAGAGTTTAGAAATTCTGTCAGGCGTATCCCAACAGTTTGATTTTAGAATCCACCCACACGACTTGTAAAAGAAATAAAGATGTTTTCAATGCAGCTTGTTATCAACCTTACATGTTACATGACGAATACGGTTATGATTGTCTTATGACTGTGATGAAACGGGAATTAATTTCTTAGGAAAATCAAAAGCAAAATAACGAATTAATCACACAAATAAAGTTTAAATAAGTCACTGGCAATATTTAGTTTTTTTACTCATAATATGTATGCCACCATTCTTTATTCCCAATATTTTAAAATAACGAACTGTATTGCACGTAATTTAGGTTCTTTAAGCTTTGATTATAATACTTTAAAATTTAAAAAATTATTATTTTATGATCAAGATTTCAATTCTTTGATATTGGAATTCGTCCTAATAGTTAAAATACGTAAAATATTCTAGTAAATCATTAATCCATTTATATAAAAAATATAAATTAAAATTTTTAAAATAGCTATATTAAGCTTTCAAAATTTAACTTCAAAACATTCCTTCATGAAAATGAAGATTTCAAATTATAATTCTTTTTTTAAATAATATTCAATGTACACGAACATAAATTGTTTAAAAATTATTTATTTCAATTTAGAATATGCGATGATTGACTTAATTATTTGTGTCAGAAATTTCTATGTAATCAAGATATTCCCAACTTTCCGTTTTATTTTTTATTTTTACTTAATTTCAAATGCACTCCCAATACTTAAAGCCACCAAGTTAAAATAAATTTATAGTTCTTATTTCCAATTAAATCAAAAGACTTCATATCAGAGCTTTCCCATTTAATGAAAGAAACAGAAAAGAATCACACTCATTCAGGATTTATTTAAAGAAATGAAAAATAAAACTAATATATCTTTCATAAAAGATAGAACTAACTTTCAATTTTTTATTGAAGAAAATTAATTACAAAGCGAAACATAAGAAGCTTGCAAGCAAATAAATCAAATATACTAAGCTTTCTATCTTCATCATATAACAATATCATTGAAATATTTTTATTCGTTTAAAATGAACATAATTTTGCAATGTGATAGGTTTATGTGCCAGTTATTCAGCTCTGAAAAAATGTCATTAATCACCCGAGTACTAAATTACGTCTGTGATGCTTCATGATTACGAGATAATTAGGGTTTATGGAGGAAATTAACTTCTATTTTTCAGTCTGCAGTTTATCAAACCTATTATTTAATTAGATTGAAAATATTTTATGTTTATGAATTGCTTCTTTTTCATTTTGGAAAAAAAAATTCAAATGCTTTTGCATTTTTTAAAAATATATTTAATTCAATAAAATGCATCCTTATTTTTTAAACTTTCAAATTGCGACAAATTTATTAATACAAGTGGTATTCAAAGACAACAAGATATTATATAGTATTTAAATGATTCTATTAATAAGAATTACGAATGACAAAAATAGAAATTATTTCGAGAGTTTTATAAAAAGCAATAAAATGAACGAGTCACAAAGTTTTAAGGATTATCGATTTAGATTGAATAGTTTTCATAAATATTAGAATGTTTATTATGTAAAACGTTTGTTTGATATTAAAAAAAATTAGGCTTGAACAATGCTTTGCCAACAGTTAAATTAACTCTTTAGATTAAAGATTTACGAAAGGAGAATATAAGAAAGGCGTTAACACGATATAAGCAAAACATGAATAAATAAATACTTTTTATACTTCGATTAATTCTATACCCAAATTAATATTTAATTTAATTTAATTTTTTTTGCAATTAATTAAGTATTTAATTACTTTAAAAGAAAATAAAATATACAAAAACAGGTTTCAGCTTCAAAAGAATTATTAAAATTGAATTTTAAATTCACTATTTCTGAAATTTATCTAATCAATAGTATTGAGAAAAATTTCATAAAAAATAACTTTTTTATCAATTGTTTTACAGATTTTAGGATTTATATTCAAAGAATGAAATATTTTCTTCAAAAAGTTCTCAGTAATCAGTTACTTATCTTACGTTAAATTTATGTGATTCTTCGTAATCTTAAATTTTTACTACTTTAGTGCATTTTCTTAATTGCATGATTACTTTTATATTAAAGTAATTTTAGAACTTTATAGCTCTTCAAAAAGATCTTTATTTATGTCATCATAAAACAAAACCTCATCAAAATTCCCAAAACTGCACTTGTAGCCATAAATCGGGCTACCATCCTGGTTTTTCCTGAATATACTCCTGATGGTTTGTTAACGAAGTGGAACATGATAAGAATGAGAGATAAGAAAAAATGTAACTAATTTCCAATTGATTTTACCTACTGGATTCATTGTAAGTCATCAGATTTCAAACTATTCCAAAATCTTCAAGCTCCACTTAAAGTCTCTGAGTATTCAGAATGGGCAATGAAATTTACATAATTATAATTGCTGATATTCACAAGAATCCATTTTAAAGAGATTTCCCTCCATTAGTTTATGAACAGGAAAGATAAAAAATTGAAATGAATGGTTTCTCATTTAATTTTTTATTAATAGGCGTATTTGTAAAAATTAAGCAGTTTTAATTATTAATTTTAATAAATAACTGATCATTTAATTATATATTCTATAAAATATTACCACTTACTAGGAAGTTCTGGTTTCTTACTAAAGTGTCTTCCATTTTAAGTGTGTAAAAACCGTTATGAGAAACAGCAGTCAGTAAATGTCAAATTATTCATTCCTGATACAAAATGAAAAGAAGAGAGATAAAGTAATGAAAATTTTGAATTAATTGGGATGATTAAGGAAATTGAACATTGTCGTTACTTATACAAAATCCATGCTTCTTTGAAGTGGAGTAAGGTAAGGTAAAATAGTAGCATCGGAATACATGCGTCATAGTATTTTAAGACCAATTATTGACCGAGTCTTCAGTGAATAAGAATGTTTGAGAGTACAGTGTGACTTTACTTCCTCAAAATAAATTGAGCGGGAATTCACTCATCTCTATTATGAATGATTTAAATAGCGAGATAACAAAGAAGTCTATATTTATATATTATTATGTTGGTGATTTCTATTTCGTTCGAAATAATTCTTAGAATCTTTATAAAAGGTAATTCATGAAATTATAATACACCTTCTCAGAAAATCTCAAAGCCGATTGTTAGATACGAGAGAAGGACTTATTTGCAAAATACAGTATGCGGCAAAATATACTTAGGTTTTCACATTTTAGTTTGGTAAAAGTTCAAATAGGTTAGACTCAAAAACCATTTTTTAAATATGGATAGTAATTATTGATGGTTGTTTATTGATGGATATTTATCAATGGATGCAGTCAAATTGAGAATTATATAAATAAAACTAAAGCAAATTAGAAAATGATCAAAACTGGTTTAAATAGTCGCAGCAAACAATAAGTAGATAGAGAAGTTTGAGATTTTCAAACAATGAAAAATAATAAAATATTTAACAAACGTTTTTTTTTTTTTTTACTTTTGAGCTGTTATTCTTGTAGGCCTTTCACCAGAATTTATGAATCAGAGTATAGCAAAATTCTTTTGAGAGTTTTTTTATTTTTACCACCAGACATTATTAATAACATTTTAACTAGCCAACTTTTCCATTAAAAATATTAATCTTAAAAAAAAAACAGAAATACGTGAGCAGGATGTTTCTAAGGAGACTGTCTAAAGGCGAACAAATTTATTTCTGGCGTTCCGATTGTGATTTGTTCTAGCCCTGCAATTGGCAAGAGTGCCACCTATTGGCAGAAGGAGGTAGAGGCTGCACGCATAACAATGGCGTGTTGTCCGGTAATGATTTCCTTTTATTAGATAAAAATAGATATGAGGAAGAAAGAAAAATATAGAAAAACTGTCGGACAAAACAGATCGATTTCAACTAGACCAGCTAGCGTGAAGTTCGGAGGACGGGCCTGCCATACATAAAAGAGTTATTGTTTTCCCAAGTTGTGAAAGGGTCGTTTCTGAAGCATATTTATGACTGCCTTAATAGCTTTCTGCATTTTGTTACGAGGAAAAAAATATAAGAATATTGTTATTAAAATATTTCGCGATAAAATCCAGGTAAAATATATTTCAATCAAAATTAAATCGTATAATAATCTGCAAAATTAGTTTCTTTTTCACATAAACAAGAAGGAATGTAAGCTTGAATTTTAGTAACATTTTAATTATTCCACAATGGGTCTTTTGGGAGAAGAGAATTTAAAGTTATTATTTTTTAAAAAAACCTAAACATTCACCTGAACAACTTATAACATCATTTTTAGAAATCTTTTATAGTTTCTCTTTATACAAAATACGGTCTCAAAAAAAAGCAGAAACATCATTAGATTAAAGAACTTTAGCTCTTCAGAAATCTCCACTTTTGATTAAGATGGAAGTCTAAATGCATCTGCGTATTGGTCGCTAATGGAAAGGGCTTCTGAACGCAGAGGCACTACATTTTTCACAGATATATTCTGAATGTTAAAGATGTACCTCTTGAAGTATTTTTCATTTAAACGAATTTTACAAATTTTCGGCTATATTTTTCACCAATAACATCGCAAGAAATGTCAGAAAGATTTTTTAAATCAATTTTAATGAATCTCTAATGATTTTTTATTAATCACGATTGTTTCAAACAACATTAAATAAGTAGTAACTGTATTTTAATCACAATTTATGGCTCTGTTTGCTGAAAATACGTAGAATTCTCGTTCTGGCTTCTTCAAAAAATTGGACTGGTTCGTAATGAAGAGTTTTGAAGGTTAGAGATAAATTGACTGCCAGGAAAAAAATTCTGTTATTTTGTTATTTTATAATGAATTATGAGAATAGTTTTTTTTTTAATTTGAAACTTTTCCATGTATTTGAACTGCATTTTACGCATGCAATCCTTTTTACACATTTCCGAATGCATCTGTGTTGACAATTAACTTAATGAGGTACAACTTTAGGGGAAATTTTATAAAATTTTAAGTTATTTGGCAAAAACCTATAGATTCAAATTAATTATTAAAAATAAAAGGAAAAAATATTAAATTAAACTAGATGATAAATTATTAAATTAGAAAAGCATTTAAATATTTTAATTGCTTAAAATTAACTTTAACATTATTTATGATGATATATAGATAAATATCGCATATTTCCAAAGTTATTTAGGGCTTTAAAAATCCCCCTTTTTTAACAACTAAACAAATCACAATGCGTTGGGAAGCTACGAGATAATGCATAACTTTTTTTAATCAAATTATGTAGAAGAATAAAATGATTTTAGAAATGGAGTTCTTATGGAAAATATTATGCAGAATATAGAAATGAGTTTCTAATTTAAATTCATTTCATAAAATAAGATTCAGCCGAGTTCTGAATCCTATGTAATAACCAAGGTTTAAAATGACTGAATGTATCCCAAAATAGATCTCGAGTAACTTCAGATGGGACATAAATTTAGTACCTACATCTCATCTAAGACTACTTAAGAAAGAATGTATAGAAAAAGATTCTATAAGTACGATGAGTTCCCGTTAAAGTTTATATAAGGATTTACATATTATTAAATATAAATAGGAATTCAAGACTTAACTGTAACTTTTTTCAGAATGCATAATTCCTTTTTCCAAAACTATTTTCTTCTATTTCTAATATATGCCCGAAAAAATTTCGTCATTGATGTCGACGATTAAAATGAATTCGAAATAGGTATAGATTGACTTATAAAAAGATTTTAGCATGAGTTTCCTCCAAAATTTGATTTTATTTCGGCTAATCTGCATCTTTAGAACAACTGTTAATGTTCGGTGCTATATTCTTATATTCTTTTCTTCTGAATTGAAATATGCTCTATAATCAGTGAGAATTCACTAATTAAAGGTATGTATTCTGTTCTAAATTGTTGTCCTTTAATCAAAGAAACCTGAGAAAAAATATTATTTCCTTTTTTTTAGATATATACAGTATCATTTGTTTTATATTTTAAGTGTAAAATGAAAACAATCGAATGGGAAATTTGAAACAATACCTCTTTTTTAGGCCGCCTGAGTTCAATATTATTCATTCATTCATTCATTCAATATTATTCAATATTATTGTTATATGTGAAATTAACATTGAGATAATTATTATCAAAGACTCATTTATTTCCTACATTTATTTTTTGAATTGTAGGGTATTTTTTTGAAGAGTTGTGAACAAACAGAGGAACTGGATTTCTATAGATCGCATGCTCAAGTTTATTCTTATCTCTGATGTTGGGGATGAGTGCCGAATAAGTTAATAAATATATCGCATATTTCTTTTCAATATCTGCTTTATGTTTTTTTCATTAATTAATATTCAAAAAAACTGACAGATTTTGTTTAGACGAATTTCGATCAAAATTTAACAGAAATCTAAAATGTTGATGCAAAAACAATATGCCGTGTTAAATACCGTTCTATTTTTCAGTTATCATAATCAGAGTCAAACAGAGAGAGATATAAGCTCCTTGGACTAAAGAGATTTATATTATTAAGATTCATCAACTTCAAGAAAGTTGTGTTTTCTTATTTAGATTACGATGATATTTTTGTATACTATGCAACCAAAAAATTCAGAACCACTACATAAAACCCTATAAGTCTTCTGCAATAATTGTTTTAACAGCATTTTACTTTACTCAAATAGAAGAGGCCTGGATAGCCTGGTTAATAGAGCATTGGATGCGCATCCCTTGGGCTGAGATTTCAACCCCGCCAGTTGAAGACTCCGTGCTTGGGGTTGCTGGCTTGCGTTAAGTTTGTCATGGTCACAAAGTTCTTGATGAAGAGAGTAGTACCATTATTGATACTGTGTCAGAGATGATCGTTCTCTATTCCAGATCTAAATTACAATCCGAGGATGAATGAATGAAATGCATGAATGATGTCCCCCGTTAACTTTTGGAGTGAGAAGTCAGACTTCTACCCTCGGGTTTCCTCAGAAGCTATTTATTCCTTCCTCCCGTTGTAGAGCTGAGCACGAGAGTAATAACAACAAATACAAGTAATGCGTATCTTTTATTTCAAAAATATGTTTCTTTGACATTCATGCAACTTTAATAAATCCATATATTGACTTCCATTTTTACTTATTATTATTGGGCTCCGTTTTCAATAATAATACAATTGACGTTCTCCTCTGTATCCAATAAAAGGTCGGAAATATAATTCTTTAATACTTTTATTTTCATAAATTCCTATTTTTTACAGAATAAGTACAGCAATTTTATAGAAAAATATGCTTGCATTACTGAAATATTACTTTTCCCTAAGAAGCTGAATAATGCTCAACATTCATTCAGAAAACTACATTAAATCGCTCATTTGATTTTGCATCAGACATTTCATGACTATCGCGGCTCATTGGAATTTTTGATGACCTTAATGGACCACTCGAGCAATTATTTCTCCGCAACCATTTTCCCATCTCGGATGGCAGCAGCTATAAATCGTCACTTTGAAACAGGTTGTTATTCTAAATAGCTGCCCGTGTCGCTCTGCCTGACTGGCCCATTGAAATGCGCATGCATTAGCGGTGAACACCAGCTGGCCTGCTGAGAGCGGGGGTTGCCTTATTGATTCCGATTCTCGTATCGGCGATACTGAATCCTATTTACGTACTAATTTCGCCCGGAGGCTCAAGAAGGGATCAGTGCGAGAATTATCACCTGGAGTGGGAAAGGCTGCATTATGAATGGCGGGGGAAACCTGCAACGCGTTACAGCGCCCGCTGAGCTGAAGACATTTTAAATGGCTGTATCAAAGATTCCAGAAGGTGGATCTTGGATTTCCAATATTTCGATTATAAAGGTGGATTTCAGGATAATTTTTCATAAATATAAATAATCCAGAATGTGGATCTTGCATTTCTATTATTAAGACCATAAGGAAATTTTTCTGAATAACTATGTACAGAGATTCATATGTATAGATATTTAAGAAAGTAAATCTCGAATTTTCACTATTTCGACCATAAATATCTTTAGAATATTATTTCATAGGTACAGAGATTCCAGAAATTGAATTTCAAATTGAATTGAATTAAATTTCAAATCTTAGTTAGTTCTGAGTGTCTTGTTCTATCCGAAGATGTGTTTCTGAATAATTCCAGAAGATAAATCTGTAATTTCGATTATAGATATTCCAATAGGCGGGCATTTAAACTTCATGAATTTCCGACCTATGCTTTTGAACATTCTTGGTTCAATTCTGTTCATATTGTTGTGAAAAAGGGCTGACGCTGATGTTATTCAAAAGCGGATTCCAGCTGAAATTTGAAAGCCTAAGACATTTAGACATGTTTTAACGCGTTACAAATTTCTTTTAAAAAATTTTCGAATTGATTATGAAATAGGTTTAATTTATCATGTACAAAATAACACAAATTTCTTCAATATATCTGAAACCACAAAACGTACATGTGAACTGTTCTAAAAGTGCAATTTTGATTACTCGTGTTCTCCTTTTGCCTAAAATTCGCAAGTTTATGCAACAAATAAGAAATAGGCGAGAAAATTCTGGAAAGATAAATCCCAGTAGGTTTTATCTACAAATTTCTGAATATTTTCAAAAATCTCTTTTTATTTATTTGTATATTTATTAAAATCATTTAGACGTTAGGAAACTCTTTACACGATGCTCATACTTTTGCGTTTGTGTCTTTATTTTAACAAAAATTGGTCTACAATTCTAAAGCGTATTCTTAATTAGAAATGTAATACATGCAAATATATAATAATAATAATAATAATATATTATTCCTTCTTTTTAATAAGTGAAATCGTGCCAAGAAAAATGACTCTCGTGATAATGAATAGGAAAGAATTTCTAAATTCAGTTAATGAATAAAACAACAACAACTGGGAAAAATAAAACAACTATCAAATTTGAATAAAATCTCATATATCAAATGTTATTACAAATAACCAGAAAATTAATTGACCAGGGAAATTGACGTAAGCTGCATGTATTTTCATAACTGAAACGATTAACAAGTAATATAAAAAATATTAAGTCAATTCTTACTTAGGTCATCAAAGAATATTTTTTATTTTAGTTACTTTTTACTAAATAATACCAATTATAATAAATAATTTATAAAAAAATTAATTGAATTTTCACAAGAATTCGCATTCTTCACCTTCACGAGAAAAATACCGAAATCCTCGCATTTTACCGATTGATCTACTGCCTGCCGATTTCAAATTTCATTACAAATTATTAAAATGCTATTTCAAGTATCAAAAATTAATTTTAATGAATTAATTAATATTTTAAAAAACTGTAATAACATCGAGTATCATCCGTTATATGTTTAAAGAAATTTATTTGAACTTGAGTGGAAGAAGCAAAAGTATTTTATTAACGATTGAAAATGTGAACAATATATGTAAATATATATATAGATAGAGATAACTAATAGTAGAAACTGAAAAAAAATGATATTGAATTCCACGCTGTGTATTCGAGGACAAGTGGAATCTATAACTGTAAAGCGATAGGTAAGAATAAAGGTTCAACATCTAAATTATAAATATAAAATTTTGAGGCAAACACTTGCAACAGTTGACCATTTATTGGTCTGTACTTTACATGCTTACAAACTCAATAACTCATAAATGAAACGCTTTAATTTAATGACATGTGCTATACTATCTTGTGGTTAGAAATCTAAATCTTCATCAATATGCACTCGCTACATAAATTTAAAATGTAAATAGTCAAATAACAATTTGTATAAGTGAAAATGCTTATACGTACAATATTTTATGAAATATAAATGAATGGGAAATAATCTTAAAATCCTTAACTCTCTTAAAAATAGACTGGGGGACCTGAAAATACTTTTCTCTTGTTTCTTTATCTTTCAAAAATATATTTGCTATCTTATATCTAAAAATACAATTATTTTCACAGAAGTACATACACAGATTTATATTTGCCAAAGTTCGAAATTTACTTTAATTCTTTTCTTTTAAATAATTTTGCGTAAACCAAAGTTCAAATCCTATTATTGATTTTAGGTTCATTTTAAAAAGAATCTTGTCTTCACAAGACTGACTCGTGCTGAAAGAAACCCTGCTTGTCTCTTTCTCTCTCTCTCTCTGTTTCTCTGTTATTTTAAGGACAAAGTAAATATTGCTTTATTTGTATTAGAAGCATACACTGTTCTACTCTTTGGAGCAAGGAATTTCTCTTTCTACTGAATTTTAAGATGAAAATCAACGATATAATTGGAACACCGACTTTCACAGAATTATTTTTAAAAAATTAATTATAATAAAATACTGCTCACACTTTTGAACATATCCTCTTATTGACTGATAATAATGTTCAACATTCCATAAGATTTACAGCCTTTGTGTGAAGGTATATTTAAATTAAATTTGTGAAGCTCATTTCAGTTTTTAGGATTTTATAGTATATACATGAGCTCGAATAAAGAGACAGTTTCCCGCTTATATGCAAATAATCTTTGCATGTATAAAGTATCTATCCAAATTTTTTAAAAGATGTACAAAGCTCACATTTATTTAAGTAATTTATTCCATTTTTCAGTTAACGTTTGTCCGCAGAAGAATGCGCAAACATAATTCTAAGAATGTATTTTCTGGATTCAAAGAAAATATGATAAGTGGAGATTCATCAAAAGGTTGCGATGAAAATTTTTAACAGCAACAATACTTTCTCTTTCCTTATTTTATACAAAAGTTAGAAAATTGGAATGCATGCCTTCTAATTCCAGATAATTTTAAAATCTCTGAAATGCAGAAGGTGAATAGCATAGAAAAATTTACTAAATTAAGGATAAAAGTCATTAACCCAACATGCTTATAATATGTTAATTTCCTATCGAATTAATTTCAAGCATTTCACGATTTGTAACGCTCTTAGTTTCATTCTGAAAATTTGCTGGCATCTAAAACTTTTTACGCTAAGCTGATTTCAAGACTTTTCCAAAGATTTATCTTCTGTCAAAGAGTTTTAAATGCAGAATTTTATAGCTTGTTTAATGCAGCGCGTGTGGCGGTCGAAAGCATTTCGTTTCAGTTATCATGCGTTTCGTTTCTCCTCAAATGCATTCTAATCAAAGTTTAGGAAACTTAATTTAACGCTCCGAGGAATTTTGTGAAACAGGATCTCAATAAAATCCGAGATTTAAAAATGCGCACAGTTCCTGAAACAGCAGTAGTATTATTTGATACAAAATATTTTGGTAAAATAATTTTCGGAGTGCAAACAATACTTTTCTTGTTTAGTTTATTAATAGATTTCTCAAAACATTGGTTGTGTAATTTTCAATTTGAAATACGAATTCAGGTAATATGTTTTCCCTCCCACAAAATGGATGCATTTCCACGTTTCCTTAAAAGATGTTATTAAAAAATTCGAACAGGAGCTTCTAGTATTCGCTCTATTTCAGATTGCCACGAATCCATCTTGAATTAATGCCTGCCTCTTTCTAAATACAATAACTTAGAAACACAATAATCTAAAGAAAAACGCTATTGATGGATGGAAAATGCTATTTCAAGCTTAAATTATGCATCGTCATCAGACTTTTCACCTAGACAGTCGTTTTGAACATAAGCGAGATAACTCGAAACTCCATTTAGAACCAACGGACTCTCAAAACTCTCTCACATAATCTTTAATGAAGGTTTCACCTCGAGCACATCCTGGAAAGCAATGAGTGTTCACACTTTAATTTCAGAGTTCTGCACGTGTCTGCATTAAGCTCCGATTATAAAAGAATAATGGGGAGAACTACATAATGTAGAGGAGAAAAACTGAATAAAAATTTTAAAACCTTTTCTCAAATCTATTAAACTATGGTTTTCAGTACAGAATAGAAAAGTAAAAATTTAGCATTAACCCGTTTACGCATTGGGTATAGTAGATTTAAGTACCTCCATTTGTTGCTAGGTGAACAACCACTACTGTATTCTAATTGTGACTGTCAGTTGTGTCTTCAACATATAATGTCGGAATACCAAAATATCAAACGTTAGAGTTTGCTATTTTTTTTCAAAACATGAACACTCCAATACCTTCCTTACTTGGTCCATAAAATTTCATGCATTTGATTAAATCATGATTTCTTTTATTTAATCTTGTATTCCTTTTTGAGCATTGTACATTGATATGATTTTAACCCTGGTTTGGCACTGTTAAGTCAAAACTATGCCTCTTGTGCCAAGAAAATCTATACAAATCCATACAATGCTATCAGAGGCGAAATTTCAACAAAATCTACAATTTTAGTAACTAGATGGGGTGCCAAATTTAATTTATCAAAATCATTATTTACTTACAGCATCAATATGCAGCCGGATGTTCATAACAATAGACGTTCAACTTTCGTGTGGAAATTAATAGTGTTGGAAATTTAATAGATGTCTAAAATTTAGATGCTTAAACTGCTCACCATATTTACTGATTTAGTGGTTTATCGATTTGTAGTTCTAGCATTCAACTGCCCTCGAATAAACTTACAAACAAACTTCATCTTAAAGGATTTTGTTCAAAATGGGATAGAAATCGAAAATTTTGGTACACATACTAACTTCCATACATTTAGCTTAAAATTAAAGTTGATATTATTTGACTAATGGAGTTTTTTTGACCGATAGATAATCATAAAATGGAAAAAAAATATGTTTTTTCAAAAATTTCTGTGTCATATAACATATATGTATTCAAACAGTGTCACAGTATACTCACAACAAATATGCTCAGTTGAGGATATTCAAAACACCGCATAACTAAAACGCCCAATTAACAGTGGGTCAAATGTGACATTCACAAATGGAACGAGCGAAATGGACTGTGACCGTAACTTGTTGGAACTACAAAGCACCAAGTTCCAAAGAAAAAATTGTTTGCCATTCTGATATGAGTGCATGCTCCAGAAATATCGAAGTATTGCAATTGCTCAGATGAAAAGACAATAAGTAATGTCTATTGGAGTGACACTCAGAATAGCGGTATGATGATTTTTTTTTCATATAGACTCTCTCATTTCATAACAACATAATTTATTTTAATTATCGACTCTATCATCTAATAAGTACAGAATTTATTTAAATTATCTCTCGATCTTATCTTTTTTCCAAAACTATAATAAACATTTAATTTCTCAATTATAAAAGTCATTAAGAAATGTCTGCTGAAGTGACACCCGGAATAATGATCTGACCATTTATTTCATATCGACTCTTTCATCTCATATATCTACAGAATTTATTTTAATTGTTTCTCTATCTTATCTTTTTTTCCCGGTGTCAAATAAAAATTCAATTTCTCAAT
>JAOUZG010027119.1:962983-978955 GCA_026289955.1 Argiope argentata
AATTAAAATTAAACTTCCTAATTAGAAAATACAATAAATAGTGTCTGCTGAAGTGACAAACAGAATAACAGTCTGAGCATTTGGCTCATATTGACTTATTCACCTCATATGTACTGCGGAACGTATCTTAAGTGATTCTCGGTCTTAGCTATACTCCCAGTGCCTTAAAAATTGAATTTCTTAATAAGAGTACAATGATACATTAAAATGCATTCGAGATTCAATGTTTTTATTAATTTTTGTTTCAAATCTCATGAGTTATCGTCCGACTTTTTTTATTATTCATTGTATCAAAAACGCAAATAAAATTTTATATTTGTCAATCTTTTTTTTTTCATCAAGGAGCTAAATCTTTAATAACCCTCCATTGATTTATTAACTTTTAAATAACTCCGTATAAAATGTAACAAAAATTTTATTCCATTTTAATAAAGAAGGATAAAAAAAAAAGAAATTCATAAAGTGTTTCTTTAGCTCGCTTGAAATATTCGTCCAGTATTTTTTCATGTTGATAAATGTGTTAATATTCGAGTACAAGTAAAAGCAAGGAATTCTGAGCTGAAAAAGTTTGAAATAAATTACAGATATTTATTGTAATATCCCACATAAATGAAAGACATTTGCGAAGTCCTATCACGCCCAGCAACTCGCATCCTACTCAACCGTTCATTAATCATATCGGCGCACTGCTGGTTGACGTTGAGAACTTTGTTGATAAGCTGGATTCCGTCAATTGAAGGATCAAATCAACGCGCAGAAGTGGGAATTCGAGCCAATCCATCTCGCCAGATTAATTATTGCATATCAAAGAATTTAATGCAGATTTTTCCTTAGAAGAGTTTTCTTTGTGATGCTTACATAAATACTTAAAGAATATGAAGTTTAACATCTATTTAGAGAAATAACGATATTCTTTTTTTATTTCAACTATAAAAAAAACATTTTTCGTAAACTTTATTTACTGACATTGAATTTATTTAATGATAACGAGAAACTTAAGATTTGTAAATTCTGTTGAGATTGTGTTTGAAAATATTGATAGCATGCATTTAAAATATTTATTTGTTAAACGTTAAAACAGTGTAAAATGAGAATTCTGAGAATAAATAATTACATATTTTCATCATAATTTTTATGCCATTTGACTCACTAGTTGTGCGACGAAGCATTATAGCTGGTAAAGCACTCGTTTATAAAAACTTGGAAATCAGGTTTCAACCTCAAATACAATTTTAATTTAATTAAATTAATTTATTTATTTTATAAAACAAGTTTAAATTGAGTTAACAAATGATATATTTTTTGAACATTATACTTATTTTTTAAAAAAATGAATGACCATTCTTATGATAAATAATTATTCAAATTAAAATGTAAGCAACATAATAATAATACATATTGCGTAAATGGTGGTAAATAATAGCTTATAATATTACTACAAACTTGAAGTCATTAAAAATGATCATATTTTAACAGCTATAAGATATTTGTTTTATCTCTGCGAATTCGTATTTATCAAGAATATTGTAGAGAACATCGGATAATTCATTATAGAAATAGTCCTAAATTAATTGATAAAAAAAAAAAGATGTATTAAATTGCAGATGTTGTTTTACTGAATACGCAGAGATTGAAAGCTTGATTGTTTTTAACGAATCTCGTAAAAAAATGTTGCTCTTATAAAAAAACTGAGTTAATTAATGAGAAGAGTCACTATTAATTGTCTGTGTAAGATATCAAAAAAAAATGTTTTGTTTCCAATGTTTTTATAGCAATTATAAGCAACCTGTTTTAGCGTTGGGTATTAAGCTAATGAGTAAAGCATTTTATTACTCCCAGAAGTAATTTTATTTCAGAATTTTTTAAATATTTTTTTATTTGAATATTTCAACAAGAGAAAGGTGAAAATACTTTAGTCAATTGCCCACTTAGGATATATTATTTTGCATTGATAATGTTTATTTTTTTCTATTATGTCTTATTATTTTTACATAGAATATTTTCCAAAATATTTAAATTTATAATGCCACATAAAAGGCAATACTACCACTAATGCTATATTATTCATTCAAATAATAATTTTAAAAATGTGTACTTTTATTTTACACAATACTTTTATTTACACTTTGAAAAATTGTGAAACAATCATATCTACAATAAAATAAACTGTAAAAGAAAAATACAAGAAACCGGTTGCGTTTCTCATCGACTAAGCATCTAACAAATAAAAGACTATAATACTTTCAGTGAGAGAATAAAAAAGGTTATAAAAAATTTCGTTTTTGATGAATTTTTGCTTAATCTGCTTTTTGAGTCGCGTGATACCCTGGTGGTAAGGTATAGGGTTTCAGATTCAAGACCCGATTCCATCGAAGAACCATCTTGTAAGGAGATATGTTGCACGTTAAATCAGTAAGGTCAAACGTCCCCCCGTTGGTGTGGTATTGTGTGGAGAAGAAGGGGTGTAATCTCAGGTGTCGTCCTCGTCATCTGAATGGGTTTTAAAATTCCGTCCATTACAAAATAGCCTTAGTGTTGCTTTATAATGGGTTGTTAGTATAACAAAACTAAATTTGCTTCCTAGTTAAAATCAATATTTCATTCGCTTCTTTATGAGCTGGTGTTATGAATTTTTACGTATTCTCGATGATAATATATTATTTTAATATTTTAAAGATTAAATTGTCAATCAAATAATTTACTTCCTTAAATTTTATGATGCCAGATGATACTGAATTTAAGAAAGAAATTTATTTAAAGATTCCATAATGATTTCTAATGATGAATAATATACTAAAGATTAAATGGCACAAAAATTTAAAATAAAAAAGTTTAAAATTTAGGATAATAATCAAAGTGTAATAGTAAAGAGTATAAAGTAATAAATAAAGTGTAAAGAGATTTCTTTTTCAAATTTAGTAATTCTGTTGTGAAAAGAGAAAAATAGTCCTTTTCTGGAGTACTATGTTATTATACAAAATTTCATATTGAGATGCGATTTTTTCTTTACGTTATTCAATATTCTATTAAATTCTACATGATACTTTTCTAAATCACGAAAGTTTTTTTAAGAATATATAACATTTGATTTCCTTTTCTTTTATGAAAATATAAAAGAAATTGGTTATTACTTAGAAAATAAGCCCTTTCGAATTTTTAGAAATTTAATATCGGTGACCAGAATTGTTTCTTCAGTTTTCGTGTATTATTTTATTTTTGGCATTTAAATCTCAGTATTATAAGTTTTCTGCTTTTAAAAGAATTTTTTGATGCTATTTTAAGAAATTACGGCTGAATAGCTTCACCTATTCTAAGTACTTACAGAATGAGCAGGTGCATCCTAAAATTAATTTCGGTAATTAATTTTTGAGTTCTTTTTTTCCTGCTGTACCCCAAGAGAAATTCCTAAGAATTCAATTAAAACTTCAAATCTCCTTTTACGAGGTTGCTTTGAAATTGATTATGCGAAATGTTTTACCGGAATAACGTCTCATTCTGTTCCAGCTATAAATTTTTCAGTAAGGAAACGAATCTTGTTGAGTTTAATTAGTGTATCAAGACTGTTCTTTTACCTTAACTGAGGAAACCGCTTCAGATAAAATTAGAAATAGGAAGGGATTACATATAGAAAAATTTACCAGGTGGTTACTGCAAGTTCACAATCTCAAACTTTGGCAGTTTAGGAGCTACTTTCATGCCCAATATGATTAAACATGCGTTATATAATTATGTATAAACGCTGCATAACTGAAAAAAATTCAACAATATAATATAGATAATACGTCTTGAAGAAATAAATATCTGAATACCAATAGCATTTGGATAGAAATTTTTTGTAAAAAATATTACTATTAACGAATAAAATGAAAATGAAGTGTTTTAATAAACCTTTCTTCGTATATTTAAATAATATAATGCTACCATAATTATTTCCTCTGAGGAAATTATATCGTCTCATCAAATCCGTTTCGTGTTTGTTAGTAATACTTTTGTTTGAAAAATTGGCCAATATAATAATATAGGAAATTTTGCATACTTAATTCCGTTTTATAGTTTTAATAAAATCACCAACAATGTGTTTGGATTGATCAGAATTAAAATGAGTTATAATAATGTCAGAACATGATGTCGTTTTTGAGATGAGGTTTACGGCGTCAACAAAAATCCGTAAGCGAAAAATAAAAAAAAATTATCTGCACGGGCATCTCAAAAAATCAACTTTTAATAACGCGTTGCCATCACATTTACAAAAGCTCTGGTTAAAAAAATAACTTAATGACTACAGCAAATAAAACCTAGAAAAATGTCATTTTGGGTACGTGATTATATGAAATGAAATAAAGGAAATAAAGAATGAGAAATGAAATAAGGAAATGGGATACTTTTTTTAAACAATAAATGCGAGACTTAGTTTTTTGGATCGTTTGCAATACTGAAGTGACTGATTCAATGAAACAATTAAAATAAATAAAAGCATAATTTAGCTTGTACGAGCACATGGTGCTTGACCGTTCAAATTAATAAAAATCTTCAAATCATTTTTAATTTTGAAAGGCACAAAAAAACGTAAAGTCTTTAGTACAATTGTGCATCAAAGAATTCAAAGAATTAACTAATCTTAATGCATATTATTTCTAAATTTTTCATATGATTTGAATACTATCAACAAATGTTACCATGTTATAAATGTTAAAATTCTTTTTTCCTTTATGACATATTAAGTACTTTATTGTTGAGTTGAAAAGTTCTTTATTTGAAACTTAGGCGTTTAATTCCTTTATAGTATGATTTATTCAATATCTAAATAAAAAAAGATTAAAATGAAATCTGCTATGCATATTTCAAAAAGAAAAGACAGACGTATCATTTTTAATAGACATAAAAAGCTTAAATGACTTGCTTGCAAGTAAAAATATTTCATGGTTTTAATCTAATAATGTAAAATATTTTACCTCATAATTTTGAAGCGTATTTAAAGCACGAAGTCCTTAAAAAATTTTTGATCTATAAAAAGGAAAAGAATTTTTGATCTAAGGAATATAAGTACAGAAGGCTTCATGCACAATGTGAATTTGATGCAATAAATATTCGAATCTCTTATTGGAAGCCTATGGTCCGTCACCTGGTGCTTCAAAGTCAATTGGAAAAGTACAGCTGTATGTTCTTCAACGCTTATAGTTACTAAACAATGTCACTTCCTTTTTTAAGGTCAAGAAATGAAGATCTGCAAAGTTTACCTTATAATATTATATTTCCAATTTAAATTTATTTAGATCATATTATGTGGGATACCTTATCTTGGAAATGTTTTTTTATTTAATACTCGAGTCTCAATAACTTACTCGTTGGTAAAGTTTTGGCTCCGGACTCCAAAGATTTGAGGTTCAGAAATCCTATTCCAGCTAAGAACAGTCGTGTAAGTGGGTGTGGCCCACCGTCAAACTTTCTTTCAAACTGTGGTCCTCGACTTCTGACCTTGCCTTAAAAGTACGAGGGTCATCCCAATATAGCCGTAATGTTACTTTAAAATGGGCCGTTAATATAACTAAATTAAACTTTATTTACTGTTCTGAAGCATCCTTAATTTATATCTTCTAAAAAGGTTCCAAAGTAGGAATGGATTATTATATTGAAACAACAGAAAAGTTGAAGATCGATTTTGGAAAAAATTTTCTAAGGCCGACTCATATGTAGAAAATCATCAGTGCTTTCCCTTTTTGAAAATAAGAGTTGTTTTGTGAAGATTCAGCAACTTAACGTCAGTATAACTGATGGTCAATGAGTTAAGAAGAATAAACAGCTTAAAATATTACTGTAATTCTTTTTTAAATATGCATAATAAATTGTTAATTTAAAACTAATTTAATATATATATTTCAATCAATATATTATTATATTTAAGATTGTGTTTATGATTAATTAATGAAGAGAAGAAAAATAATTTATAAAATATGAAATATTGAAAGTGTTCGAAAAATAATCCGACACAAAATAATCGTTAATCGTATACCGAAGAAAAACGGTATATTAAAATATTTCAGAATTCTCAAAATATTATCATCAACATGGATTTCAACATTTAATTTATACATTTTTTAAAATTTTCACCAGCGTATTTAATTATTATAACAGATTTTAAAAGCAGTTTACATTTAATTTATATTGCTAAATTAATAGGCGTGCAATGTAAAAAAATGTAACCAAGTTTTAATTGGACAACTTAAATAAAAATGCTAGGTTACTTTAAGCAGAAGAATATTTTATTTATTATATTCTAAAGCTTTATATTTTAGCTCAGTTAATATCTAAAGGAAAAGAGGTTTTATAAATTTAGGAAATGATTTAAGAATTACCATTCATTACAAATTTAGATTATATAAGGCATCCGCTGTAGTGTCCTGCAAGAAATGATGCATTGGTAAAGAATCGGAGAGGATTAAAATTTCTAAAATGTGTCACTAAAATTTCTGATGATTTATTTAGTACAAACTGCTGTACATATTTTATAAGTGTTTTGATGTTTTATTATAAATAAATCGTAGACCTTCTAATTTTCATCTTTAAAATATAAGTTACAACGGAAAAGGAGACCTTGGCTCAATTAATAAATAAATGAAAATTAAAAAAATTAAAAACAACAACTTACATTTGCAAGCGTAAGTCAAAACTAAATATAAGCTTGTTTTTTACATATCAGATCTTTATTACCTTTAAAAAATAGCATTTATGCTGGAATAAAAAAATAAACTCCTGATTCCGTCATTTTTTTATTTTAAGACTGGATGATCTGAGCAAGTATCTGGAACAATTTAAATCCGGTCATAAATCAAAAATCATTTATAATTTAGAAAATTCTGTCATAAGTGAAAAAAAGTATATTCTATTTATTGCTTTAAAAGGTAATATTATGAATGTTTCGTAATCTTATAGGTAAAAAAAAATCATGGGAATATCTCAAATATCTCATAGAAAATTAACTTTCAACTGTATCTCTGATTAAGTTATGATGAATGTTCTTGGCGAGAAGTAAATTTAAAATCGGTTGTGTTAGGAGTAATTCCAGTTTAGGTGAGGAAAATCAGTAATCAGGAAAATCATACTTCAAAATTTTATTGAAAGTATAAAATTTAAATAAAAGACTCATAAATTTTTCATTAAAAATAAATAAGCAATAAGGAAAGAAAAAGTACTCTAATGCATTGATTCATTTCAATTTCTTGTTAGCCATAAATCTACAACAAATTGGCACAAATTAACTACTTAATGAAAGGAAAGAACAAAAATAAAATCTCCCTAAGTTAGAGAACATCTCCGGAAATAATATTTTTCCCTATATGTTGATATCAAAATATTTCAAGCAATTTTATGTTGGTTGTAATGACTTTTGATATTTATATGACTAACAAAGAATAACGTAATATCTTTTAATAACTCATTTGAAATAACTTAACAAGATGTTATTATCTTAAAAACAATTATAAATGCTGCAACAAAATTTATTTTAAGTTTTGGCAATTGTATAAATATTCCTGACTTTAAATTTGATCAATTAAATCAGTCCTATTATTCGGGATCTTTTTAAGTTATTTAAATATTATGGAAAGTTTTTAGCTTAAAGCAAACACTTCTTTCATATTTTTATGGAATGATTTTAGTTGAGGAACGAATGGCAGCGCAGAAAATCGGGAAGTGTCATTTCCAAAAGGAGATAATAAAGCCCTGCTCATACCTCATTTAATCTGTCCAGCTGCCCATAATCCTCTAATATTGCCTATGATATTTCATTTTGTATAAATTACGGAACATAAACCTTTCAATTTTCGCTCGTTATAAAAAAAGGACTCTATCTGATAAGGGAGCAAAATATCCCTGAGAATCACTGCCGTTTCGATTTGCCGTAAAGGTAGCTAGAAATATGGGCTTGCTCCATTTTTTTACGTTCTACGACTTTACCATCTTTGAAAAAATAACACTTAAGTAGGCAGTAAAAAGGCACTCTTATTTCTTTATTTTATTTTATGAGTAAATATTCTAAAAAATGAAATACAGTAAAAAATAAAAATAATTAAAGTCATCTTTCCAGCTTTTCGAAGAAATAGTTCGAATCCTTTGTCGAGTGACCTACAATTTTCAAACAAAATAGTTTTTAAAGGCAACTACAGTTTTTCAAACAAAAGAAATTTATTCCCAAAATGGTAGTGACAAAGTAATTATTCTTTCAAAGCGAATTCAAAATTTCGATACAGGCTTTTAAAAAGGTTTAATAAAAACAGTTAATAAAGCGTTTGCAACTTTGGTAAGTAATAAAATAAAGAAAGCATGAACTGTGGATAATCACATCTTTCAAAACAGAAAATCTAGTTTCGATGGATATAAAGATAGTAAAATCTCTGAAATCAAAAGTTTACTCATCCATCAAGGAATCGGTTATGGTACATTCATTGGGAAAACTTTCGATCCATCGTTTGATTTTAAATAGTTTCGCTTCTAAATTAAATTGAGTCACTAAATAACTTAGTTAAAGGAAATAGCAAATAACAATGTGTCTAAATTAGTGAACAGTTTTTAAATTCAAAGTAAAATTCACTCGTGCATCGGCATAAAAGTATTTTAGAGAATATTGTGATCTTCTTTCATTGAGGAAAATAAAAAGAAATAAAATCCGTAACATCTTTTTATAGAGTTTTGGTGAGATTTATCTCATAAAGAGAGTGCAGTATTGTATTTACGATAAGGAAAGGGAAAAAACTCTACAATTTTTTTGAATTGTCGGATTATTTTATAGTTAAGAGAAGAGGAAGAAAACCATTTGTAATCTATAAAATATTCCGAATTTTGAAAAGAGTTATCATCTACAAAACAATTATTTTGTTATTTAAGTAAAAATAAGATTGGAAAAATTGGAAAAATATTCCTAATTTTTTAAAATATATTTGGCTGTTGAAAGTGTTTTGTTTCAATATTTTTCTAAAATATTTATTTTATTATCCGTGCCGACATGTAAAAATACATTTAAGAATTTTTATTAGTTCTTTTACTACCCTAGATTTACTAGTTTCACATTTTCTTCTGAAAGCTACTTTTTTTCATGTAAATTGTTAAAAAACTTTATTAAAATAAATATTGTATTTTATTACATAGTTTGAAATTTCATTTCTAATATATGAAAGAAGTAATACTAATTTTTTTTTCTTAAATTATATGTAAGGGGATCGAAATACGATATGTTTCTCATTTGATGTTTAGAATCATAGAATTATAAATAAGTAATAAAAAAGAAGTTCCTGCTTAGGACAACAATGCTGAATTTTATTTTAGTCACTCTTTATTTGATAATTACAATTAATATGAATAATTTATCAAAAAATTATTGATTTTTGCAAGAATTGAATTTGCATTTTTCAGATTCACGTGAAAAATACCAACATCCTCACATTTTAATCTACTGCCTGATGATTTATATTTTCTTTGAAAACAGCTAAAACTATTTAAAGTATTAAAAATAAATTTGATTTATGAGTTAATATTTGAAAAAACTGTATTAACATCAAGTGTCATCCACTACAAATTTAAAAAAGTGTTTTAAAACTCAAGCAGATGAATAAAACTTATTTCATTAACAATTGAAAATTTGAATGATGTATACAAATATATATTTATATACACATATATTTATAGGAAAAGTTTGAGCTAATAATAGGAATGGAATTACTTTTGAATAATATTTAATTTATCATTATGGAAAAATTTGTTTTTAAGCTAAATGTGTGCTTTTGTTAATTACGAAATAGATTGTAATACAAATATGACTTGTTGATGAAAATAATATAAAATTATATATTTGAAATATGCTGTAAAAATACTTATCATGCCACAAATTCAATACACCAAAATCGCATAATCTCTAAACACATCCTTTAATGTCTTATCATTTATAAATTATAGAGCATAAACTTTTCATTTTTCAATCGTTAAAATAGAATTATATCAAGAAACATAGAAAGTGAGAGGAAAAAAATTTATTTCAAAATCACGCTCATTTTGGTGAAAATCAAAAGATGCCTCAGCTGATTTTTTTCACATATCCTGCCTTTAGTAGCCTTGAAAAATATTGCAGAAGCTGGTAGTAAAAAGGAGCTCTTTTTTATATTTATTATTATTATTATTTTATGACTGAAAACTCTTGGAACGTGGCGAGAACAATAAATTTACACCCCTGAAATGTAGCAAAGAAGTGAAAAAAAAATAAAGTCCGTTTTCCAACTTTACGAGGTAATGGTTTCCATCCCGCATTGAACGGTCCATAATCCCATGGGCAAGAAAAAAAGTCCCAAAGATGGCTCAAATATCTCTAAGAATGTTAGTGGCGAAGTAATTATTTTTCTACCGTTAACTTTCCGTTCGAATGCTCGCTGGGTCCAACTTTTCGAGGTGGGTTCTTAGAGAGAGGTAATAAAATCAGTTAAGAAAGGCGCGATTGCAACTTTGATGAAAAAAAAAAAAACTAAGTTAAGGATAATCACATTTTCCGAAAAAGAAGGATCGTTTACTCTTAAAGAAAGTAAAAGTGATGAAATCAAAAGCTTATTGGTCTGTCATAAAAGAACTCAATGTAATAAGAGGAAAACTCTAATGCATCACCATTCGGTTCCATTGGATTTATTTTCTGATATTTATAGATTGAAATATGAGTTAGAGAACCCACTCAATTAAATAAATGAATGACAACAATATATATTTAAATTAGAGAAATTTTAATATATGAAATAAGATTGAATTGGTAGCTGATGTGACTGCAATAAAAATTAGAAGAGTCCAAAATTTCGAAATAATTAATAAACCGATGAATTAAGAATGTAGATAATTTTTAATGTGCATCATTTTCAATATATAATGCATAATTCTTTATACAAATTAAAATTTGTTTGAGATGACTCTCATATTTTCGAACAGTGATGGTGTTGACATATTGGCTGGCATTCCCACTCCAAACTTCCACACCACGCCAGTGGGATGACGATTGGTCCCGAAGGACTAAACGTATGCAATAACTAATTAGATGATGGTTCTTTGATGGAATTGGGACTCGAACTGAGATCTTACCATTGGATAACCACTGCTTTTTAATCATTAGAAAGATTTTGCCTACTCAATAGATAATTTTAACAAGCAAGCTGTGTATAATCTTCCGAATGGAAACAGCTTTAGTGAATATTTTTAAAATTTAATTGAATTTCACAGATCACCTGTACACCACGGTCTGTTGTTAGAGCACATTCTTTTATCTGCTGAAAAGTGACCAATGAACTCCCAGATGAAATTTACATAACACATATAAACCTTAACACACAGTCGGCGTCCTGGCACAGAGTTAGCGCGTCTTCCCCTTGATCTGGGCATCCCGGCTTCGAGTCCTGGTTCGGGCATGGTTGTTCTTCTGTATTCTATCTGTAAGGTGTGTGAATGTTCCAACCCAGTAAAAAGGGGCTGTGCAAGTGAATGTGATGAGTGAGTAGCAAAAGTCGAGCTCTTGGCTCTAGATGGCGCTACTACAAACAAGGAAGGCTGATTGGGCTTAGATTTCTGACCACCTCAGTGAGCTTGTCCTTGGCATAAGAACAACAAAAATCTTTATGAAAAAGTGAATGAATTCAATTATTGAAGAATATTTATTACTGCGAATTATTCTAAAAATATTTAAAAACGTTTAACCCTCAAATTTCTTGCATTGTATTCGCATCCATTGAAATTCAATTTATGTCTGATATAACTTTGATAATTTTTCAGTGATTTTTAGGAAAGAATTTTTATTTAAAATAACTCTTCGCCCACGCTTCTAATTATGAAAGTGCTTAGCACAACTTTCCTTCCACTACAATGGTTTCTCTGGAATTTCAACAAACAGCAAAAAACTGGAAACTAGATGAGCTCGACATATTCCAAAAACTAAAGAGTATAAAGTTGGAGAGCTCTTTTTTTTTCAGAAAAGAAAAACTGGCATGGCGGTGCTTCACGTGTTTGGATTGAAACTTTTCTCAAGTGTTTGCTTACGTGATTTTTTCCCTCCCTCCGAAATGCTTTATTTGGCGCATGCGAGCGAGGGAGTAGAACTTCATATCTTTCAACACGGCAGATTAAATAAGAGTTGGTGCGTGCCGGAAGAAATGTGTTTTTACCAATGTAAGGAAGTTAACCACTTTAAATTTTCAGCAGTAGAGCTTTCAGCAGTTTTTTCAGATAGAGATTTTGAAGTTCGACGCAGAAAATACGACCTAAAAGGTTGCAACTCCATTTTTTATTTTGGAAATTTTCAGTTGCTTTGTAGTGTAACAAATATGTTTGGTAAGTAAGCGTAGGCGAAGTTTGGAAGATCTTTTTCAATTTTTACTATTAGTTCACTCTCTCTATATAAAGTTGAAATTTTTAATCGTTTATAAAATACTTTTTATTCATCCAATCATTTTCAAATACATTTTTTAAGTTTGTGTTAATGACACTCGATGTTTACATTTTTCTTCAAGTATTAATTCTTTCATTAACTTTAATTAATTTTTAGTACTTTAAACAGAGTCTTAGCAGTTTATAATAAAAACTGAAATCAACAGCTCGATCTGTAAAATGCGAGGATTTCAGAACTTTTTACGTGAAGATGAAGAATGCGAGTTCAATTCCTGCAACAATCAACTGTTTTTGATGAACTATTTATATTAATTGTAATTATTTAACAGAGAGAAAGCTAAAATAAAACTTTTCTTTCTTTACTTAAGTAGAAACTGAATGTAAAGGTTTTTTAATATTACTTGTTATTGATTATTCTGTGAAAGTTCTAGTGAAGAATAAATCATAATTTTTTTCTAAAAAGTAAGAAACTAACAAAGAATATTGTGTCTATCCTTTCTCAGTCTTTAAATCCCTGATAATGTCTTGAGATTCTTTTGATTTTTCTGACAAACATGAATATAACAAAGACCAGAGACATGAAATTATTAAGAATAAATAAATATAAAAAAATAAAGAAGAATCAGACTCTCAATCTAAAATCCAATTTTTTGTTGAACAGTGATATATGCATTTACTTGAGGTTGAAATCAGGATCTCGTTAGTTATAAAAAAAGGAAATACATAAAAATAAAATAAAATATACGTTATTAAGTTAGTGCATTATTGTTTTCAAGTTATTTTTGTCTTAGTTAATTTAAGTCATTAACCAGTTTAAATTGGTTTGAACAATTACGAGACGTCTCAATCCGTCTCTATCCCTCTCTCTATATATATGAATAAATATGTATAATGATAATTTTTTTAAACTTTTATTTACAATTTTTCTAGCTGGCAAACAAAGGTTTGGAGATCGACCGGTTTTGAGACGAAATAACAACTATGATGTCACAATTCTTCGTCAGCGTTTTATAAGTGCATCTGCTGTCAAAGAATCAAATGTAATTCTAAAGCAATACTGGTAAAAGAAGGTCAACCTTTTAAAAACGCATCTGCTGTCAAAGAAGCATTCATAATAATAATAAAGTTCTAGTAAAAGCAGGCAAACAAAATTTTGAGACTAAAAGATGTCGATGAATGTTGTTATTTATGCTTTATTCATTGCCAAAGCGATTTTGAGCTTTAAATATTCATTGCCTCAATCATTCACAAATCCCTAAAGAAAACAGCTTCATATTCTCACCTGATAAAAAAGAATCGCTTTGTTCCATAACCACTTCATTTACGAGGGGCATCATTTTTTAATGATGTCTTGTCAGCACTTTTTCGACTTTTCAATGAGTCACAATGCTACTGGCACGTTATTAGACTATCGTCATCAACTGCGTTTGTCACAGTAAATGTTCTTAATGCGATGATAATGTACAATTATTAGTGATTATTTATGATCACCATTAAATTGATTATGATGAATAATAACCAACAAGTATCATAATTATTTAAAGTAACACAATCATAATTATCGATAACTATTCTAAGGACGGATAATTATGCATAATCACCAGTTTGTTACAATAATCGTCGCATATAGAAAGAGTTTGATAAAGCAATTATATAAAAGATAAAATGGAATCTTCTATGCATATTTCAATGTATCATGTCATATCATAATTTCTTTCTGCAACAGAGCAGTTGGAAGATGTCTGATGCGTAAAGTACGAATAAATGAGCAACCAATTCCCATAAATGAGGGATCTTTCATTGGAACATACAACATTTAATTTCAGGCAGATCTCCGCCTCTCCTTTTCTCATTGGTGCACTAGAGTTCCTTATCAGCCATTAACCAGCAATGCTAACTCTATGACCTCCAGTCGATCGTGGTAATCTCTGCTAAAGATCCACCTTTGCAGCTGAACCTTTTCTAACGAATGTTAATTAAATCAATTTACAGCTAACACCGACTAAAGTCCCTCTGATTTCAACATTTAATGACAACGGTCGTTGCTGATTGATGTGAGGAGTCCAATCACAAGGGGAAAAAAAGCTTAACATCTGAAAGTCTCGACGCTTTTCTCCTTCGAAAATACGATAGATATCTCTGAAACAGCGATATTTACAATAATATTTAACAATGCTAAAATACATTACCTGAATTAATTTATTGTTAATTTCGCCATACTCACGGCTGCAGTGCAACAGCCATCACCGTATTTATTATTAAAACTTTGCAATGAAATACAAATTAAGATGGGAATCACGGACTATTAAATTGTCTAATATTAATTTTATGGCTTATTCTGAGGAAATAAAATTTCTCATTTATTGTGCGTTCACAATTATTCTATTCATTTCTTGCGGCACAATTGTAATTCATTTATCTTTTAAACTGAGCACCTTTGATTTCTCTGGAGTGACAGAAGTGATTAACTATATTAGAGAGTGAAAAAAATAGATTAATGTATTACAAATTTAGAGATTACTTTTGGGAATTAATGAAAAAACTGCCAAGTATTCATCATTGTGTTTATTTAATCGAAATTTTAAAATTTCCTTGATGATGTTGCTCAATTTTTCATAGCTACTAGCAAATATTTGTTTTACAAAAGATATTTGTTCAAATATATTGTTTGTACTTAAAAAGATACGTTTCAATTTTCTAATAGAAAAAAATATAGGAGGAATTAATATTAATTCCTTATACGTTTAACACGGAATAGTGTTTATTTAAAGTTACAAAACGTAAGTTTTTTTTAGCTATCCGTGAAATAACAGAATAGATAAAAAATTAGCTTTGAAATACAAATTCGATTAATGTTTCTTTAAATAAAACATTTTTGCA
Organism: Argiope argentata; assembly: GCA_026289955.1. Lineage (NCBI taxonomy): Eukaryota > Metazoa > Arthropoda > Arachnida > Araneae > Araneidae > Argiope > Argiope argentata. The sequence continues at coordinate 978,263 of JAOUZG010027119.1, forward strand.
GCTATGACGTTGAATTATTTAAAAAAAATCAAAACACGAAATTGGCTCTGATTATTTTTCGGCATAGTCTCATTGAAGTCCTAATAAAAACTGAAATATTACAATTTGAAGAAAATAAATTCAGGTTTGGTTTCATAAAATGTAAAGGAAACATGAATTATATACCCATTCTCATATATTAATCAACAATCAAATTTGAAACCCTTACCCAAAATTAACTTTCCTGGAAGGAATCATAAATGAAAACGTTTTTAAACAAATTTGAAGGAAATAATTTTAAAAATTCACATTTAACCGCTTAATGCAAAGTGAATGTATTTTGTTCAGATTATTTCTTAATTTTTAGTTTACAAAGTTTATAATTTATAATTATAAAATTTTGAAGAAAGTGTCTTCATTAATTAACTACAAGATGACTTTTGGAATTTAATCAATCGCATTAATGATATTTAGATTCTGAATGTAATTTTTAAAATAATTTTCTCTATAACATTCAAAAGCTTATAAAACATAGGGAAATGGGAAATCTAGTATAATCCCTCATGCTTAAATACCAAGAACAAGTCATTTTAAACAAATAATTCAAAATCTCGAGTTAAATTTTCTATTATTTAAATAAATATAAAATAATATATTTACATTTTCCATTATTTAAATAAATATAAAATAATATATTTACATTTTCTATTATTT
>JAOUZG010027119.1:1000138-1025579 GCA_026289955.1 Argiope argentata
ACAGCATGGGCACTCTAGAAAGGTACAATTGTCGGATATCATTGAAATGGCTTATGTTTATGTATATATTTATATAGGTCGAAGGGCATTCCTACAATTATCATTCACATTAATCTAAAGAATCACAGCCGATTCTGGATTATGTAACGCAATATATATTTTCCATAAGCTTCAGCCATTTCAATGATATCCGACAATTGTACCTTTCTAGAGTGCCAATGCTGTTCCCTATACGATAATTACAAATGGAAGGCGTTAAGTAATTCAGAGCCTCAGATATCCTCATTTGCTTGTGTATCCAAATACTTATTGGTTGATAGTGAATTTTCGTTTATTGAAATTAATTTTACATTAATTTATTTATTTTACATCTCAAATTATTTCACATTCAAATATATTATGCAATGCTTTGTACTCAGATCTTTATTACAGACAATATTGAATGGGTCTCAAAAATTATAATACAATTTTAAGATAAGATAGAGAAAAGAAAACTATTTTAACGTTTTGCATGATATTTTGCAACTCAAATAAATGGAAAAAAATGAAAAAAATTAAGAAAATTTTGAAGAAAAAAGTAAATAGTCTTTAAATATCTCTCACTTAAGACAGGACAAAAGATAGTTCATATTAAAAACAACCAATTTTTCTTTATTAACTTGAGTTTGGGCATAAGAACTCATTTTGGAACTTGAACTGAATTCCGAATTAACATTAACAATTCTCCGACGATTGAATTCATTTTTTCAGTCTATCTTTTGAATAATGATTTTGATCGCATAGCCTAAAAATAAGGTTTATTGTTAAAGAAATAATTTCTTAATATTTTGAGTGAAAATATATTGAAAATTCCTCTAAACTTTCATATTCCAACTCTCAATTCAATTTGAGAAAAGTTTTCATCTCCTCAGTCCGTCCACAACCGCAGAGAGCGATAAGCAATCGACTGGCGGGCCGCCAAGACATTTGGAGGCGACTGCCTTTACTAAGTCATATCAAGACCTATTTACTAGACTAAATCTAATTGTTACATTCATTTGTTACCCATTTGGTAATATTGATGTAGAAGAAGTAACTGAAAAAATAAATTATATATTCTTTTTATCTCTTGAGGAAAATGAAGTTATCCCCCTTCAGAATGACATAAGTACATAGTTCAGAATCTAAGAATATCTTTTGGAAATTGATGTACAAAGTAAAGTCCCCTAAGTTAAAACAAAAGCTACATGGCATTTAATACCCTTCTACCAGAGCGGATCTGTATTTTCAACGATGAAAAAGAAGATAGCATAACGCTCCCGTCTCACATGCGACCACTTAGAATCCTATGCAAGATTAACAGTTGATAAATATATACCGATGTATCCAAGATTGGCGGAAAGTACGCACCTTGTCTTCTACTAACTATAATTGTGAGAACTATCATTTTTAATGTATTTTGAATTGTTTGATATTAAAAACATCATTTGATATTATTATATTTGTGACTAATATTATTTTGTTCATATATTGCTTATATTATTATATTTGCAATTATGAAGGTAAGTGCATATTCTGTATTTATTATTAAGTTATAATAAATCATTTTTAGCACACTGCATCCACGTCACTGGGTGGGCCACAACACCTTGAAAAAATTAGAAGTGGCCTATACCCTGGAAAAGATTGCCCACTCCTGGTCCAAAGAACGTAGTGTTAATTGAAAAAAAAAATTCTTCAATAATTTATCTGAATTATTTTAAATTAAAAAGTTTTATTCGTATTTAACACATGTTGAAGCAGAAAAAAAACTAAACCCCTCTTTTCCCAAAACGTCTTTTAAGTAATATTTCCATCCTGTTAGATTCACCATAAAAACCGACTGCTTGTTGAAAAAAAGAATCTTCTATAATTTGACCAAAACCGTTTAAGTTGGGAAAGAAATGTACAAGTCTTTTGTAATCCATGTTATGATGGAAGAAAATTAAATTGTTTCTATAATCATCCCCAGTACCTTTAGGTTAGAAAGTGATACATAAATAATCCCAGCAGTATAATTTCCGATTTTCTTTCTGCTTCATGCAACATTCCCCTGACAGCCATAGTTCCTCCCCCGATGACAAATGAAAATATTTTCGACGTTTTCTCGCAGGTAAGTGTTATCGAAAAGATTCAGCCAGGGCCGAAGAAATGAAGGGGAATGGGATTTTTTTCTTCTTCTTTCTCTTTCTCTTGGAGGGCTGTGCGTCAAGTTGCTCGAAAAGTCCATCACTCATCTGCGCAAAAAACTATTTCTCAAGTCAGCATTCGTTCTTCGTGGGTAACGATGGGAGCTGCCCGAACAGATTTGAAGATCCGTTTTAACAATGGGAAAGACCATGTGATTGATATTTTTTGAGTTACATTAGTCCAGATGGAGGGAAAAACTTTCTAACGAAACTACCCATCGTGCAGAAATTTACTACAATTTTCGTTGGTGGAAATCTTATGCGGAATATAAAACGAAATAATAGAAAAAAATTGGGATTATTGATGTCTGGATCCGTACATATAGTTTACTTTCATTAACACTAGATTTACTGACATTTCTTCTATTCCTATCTCTGCGAACACGTGTTAATATGATACATGAACGAAAGCATTTAAGCAAAAAAAAAATTATAAAGCAATATAATTAAACACTAAAAGTTTAAAAAATGAAAATATGAGATATATATTTATAAAATGCTTTCATTATTCAACAGTTCGTTTGTGCTCATTTTTGATTGTACATTTTCCCCAAACAATCTTTTTACAGATGCTAATCGTAACTACAGCTTTCAAAATGTTTTCACACTCTGACACAATTCTTAACGGGCTTGTTTCACTTGATATAACGGGATTGAGGTATAGTTGGTGTATTCATATTGGACCTTGCTTCGTTGTTGATAAGCAATCTCTCTAAATAGGAATATCTCTCGTCAATAGAAATCTCTCGGAGATTCAGGAAATTACAGCAGTTACAAATCACAATGACGCAGCTCCAATTCAGCTAATACAACGGCATCCAAACACAGAGATCTCTAATACCTCAGACAGTAACCGCTTCTGTGCACTAAACTAAAACTCTAGTCTTCACTACTTTCTCATCATCATCATCGTATTCAATCGGGCGGGGATATTTATACCTGACTTGACGTGAAATTATAGAAGTATCACCAAAGCTCAAAGGAGCTGAACTATCTCGCTTAGAAATGATCCTAGAGCTTAGGTGATGAAATTTTCCAGAACTATCTTTTCTGCCAAATCTGATAAAGTCGCCAAGAATCTTGCTAAAAGGTCGACAAGTCACCAAATAACTGCAAATGCCGTTTTTATGTAAAACAGCTTAAATTGCGTGATGTTCGCCCCAGAATCTGAGTATTTCAGATCTGAATGAAATATTTCAAGACGAATACAAATAACTACATAAATATTTACAAAATTAGTAACAATACTTATAACTATTGTAATTCTTGCATGGGTAAAGCTAATTTACTAAAACGTTTATTTTCATTACGATCACATTGAGTTAATGCAAGCCCGTGGAGATAGGTATACCACATACAGAATTTCAGTATTTGACCACCTTTGAAGAAAATACACTAATGTATATTTACCTCATTCAACGGATAAAAGACAGTGCAAGAGATAAAAAAAATCCAAACGTTTTTTGTAATTTTCCTTAAAAAATGGGGAATGCATCCCGAAAGCTGTTTGCATGCCTATTGTTTGGTCAAGTGTTCTTCCAAATAATCGGGAATTATCCGTAATTTTTTAATATTCTTTTATTTAAAATATGGAAAATGTTGCAACTCTCCATTGATGAAAATTAAAGGATTATACAGTCTTTAGCCTAAAAATGATGTCTTTTTGACAGCATTATTACTAGAAAAAAAGAATAAAACAGGTGTAAGATTTAAAATATATGGATTTAAAGTAAAAATAGTTTTGAGATGAATTATATTCTCTGCGAATCAGTCGTGGGTTAAAAGCCAATGAAGAAAATTATTCGAATCAATAAAAATGCATTTATTTATATTATTTTTGCACACTTATATTTAACTAGCTTAATTTCATGTTTTTAAAATTTGTCATTCATGTCAATCTTTTTGAATGATACTTTTTTTTAACTGAAGGATACTTTTCCGTTTCCAAGGACCATTGGGGACTCTTAAATTATTTTCGCAAAATCACCATCAGTTTGGCATTATTTTTATGGTTTTCGCAAATGGAAAAGTATCACTATATTTCGAGGGCTGTTGGTGATAGTTATATTATTTTCTTCAAATCACCAAATAAAAAATTTGTAAAAAATCGCCAAAAATTGTAAAAAGTTTGGCAATTCACTGCCCTTGGGAACGAAAAAGTACCCTTTGAAATTTTACACGCTTAATTTTCTGAAATGGCTATACACTATTTTTAAATTCAGAATTTTATTAATTTTTCATTAAAAATTATATAATATAATGGCGTACCTCAAAAACTTCATTTAAGACGGTGCGTCATTGCGATGTTTTATTTTTATTTTTTTAAGTTTGGTTAATGAAAATACCTAGAAAAGGGTAAAAAAGATGTAGATTAGTTTTTCGTTGAAATTATACTTGTTCGTTCCAGTATCTTGAGACGACAACTTTTGGAAGATTCTATCTCACTAAAGGGTGAGACGTGAAAAGATATGCGCATTTCTGGAATTAACTTCATTTCTAAATGTAAACACTTTCTCCTTTCGGAAGAACAATAAGCCAGTTCGAATATAAGGAGAATAATTACTTTTCTGAATGCAAAAGCTAATGAAAATAATTTTCGGAAAAAAATCATTTTTTAATATATTTCTTAAAGCCGAAAGTATTTCAAATGTTTTTTAACGCAAAATTTGCCTGTTTGCGTAAATCTCTACTTTATTTTGCATTGTAATTTGGGACATAACAAGCAAATTGCAAAGTTTAATAAGAAACACCTTGTTCTCCCCTTCTTTATGTGTAAAACTGGGCACTTTTGAAATGCCACGAATGGTCTAATTGTTCTTTTCGAAAAAAAAAGAAAAACTAAAGATTAAAATGAAATCTGCTATGCATATTTCAATGTATCATGTCAGAACATCGTTTCTTGAACGGCCAAGCACCATGCACCCGTGCAAGTTAAATTATATTTCCATTCATTTTAATTGTTTTCATTCATTTTAATGGTTAAATGGAGTCATTTTAGTATTGCAAACGATCTCAAAACTTTTGTCTCACATTCATTGTTTTAAAAAATATCACGCTTCCTATTTATTTCATTTCATATAATCACGTACTAAAAATGAACTTTTTTTCCAGGTTTTATTTGCTGTAGTCATTAACTTATTTTTTTTAATCAGAGCTTTTGTAAATGGGATGGCATCACGTTATTAAAAACTGGTTTTTGAGATGCTTTGTGGAGATAATAAAATTTTTATTTTTAGCTTACGAAGTTTTGTTGACGTCATAAAACTCATTACAAAAAAAAACATCATGCTCTGACATGATCAAAAGAGTTGTGACTCATAATATTGTAAAGAAAACCGGTGTAAAGTATCATTTAACGAATGTCATTTACGATAAATAATAGACAAAGGATAGAAGTTGAGCAAAAATCTGAATTTAATGGGCGATATTCATTGATCATTCATTGGCATGTAGGCTTCAGAAAACTGAATGAGAATCAGGGTGGCTTTTTTCCAATCCATCGAAGGCTTTCGGAAATAATTATTTTTACTGAATTCATTAAAACCGAAAGTATTTCAAATGTCTTTTTTTTCCTGGCTCAACACTCGACTGTTTGTGCAAATACATAATCTGCATTATTTTATATGATAATTTGTGGCATAACAAGCAAATGACAAACTCTAATTAGAACCGCCTTGATTACAAATTAGGGAGCGGATAGTTGAGTGTTTTATCGCGAGTCACTTAAACTGCTGCCTTTTGGGCACTTAGGTGAACTGCGCGATTGCAATTAAGAGGAGGAAGAAAATTTCCTCAGCACCACTCATTAAATGCTCATTAGAAAGTGCCCCTGCGTCGAGCAACGACAGCATTAATCAGGGAAAAGTACGAACACGCGTAAAAAGAATTTCACCCGCTGTTTGTGGGGAGGTTTCTGTTGAATTCGAAGATTAGAACAACTCTTGAGGTCATATGAAAGCACTTTACGATGAAACAGAATAATTTATCTTGGGAAATGTGAAATCTACTAAAATGGTTTCGTCGTGAACGCAAGTTATTCACGAAGAGCTGCAAGGTTAGGTAAATTATAATTACTACTTCTAAGGGAAGTGCTCAAAAATAGATAATGAAGCTTTAAATTACATTAATTATTTAGTTGCGGACGCTAGTTGATGGTATAATACCGATAAACTTGATTATATAAAATGCACGCATAATTTATCATCTCATGGAACGCTACCATATGTTCTGGCATAGCCACATTTTAATTTTTATAATGTATGTGAAACTGAAGGGATTCCATTTAATTGCAAACCACGCAATTCTTGTGCATAGAACGTGTCGGTTTATTATTAGGATAAGACGTATGGACTGTATTTAAAACTACCGAAAAAGGTTTTGCTAGAATTGTAATTATCTTTTATTAATTTTATGTTCTGGTATTTCACATTTTAATTCTTTCAATGTAAGCAAAACTTGACGCCATTTAAGCGCAACGCACGGAATTGTTATACATAGAGTGCGTTGTTTGTTATTAGAATAAGATGTATGGGCTGAATTTAAAATTCCCAAAAAAGTTTTGGTAAGAGTAGTAAACATCTATTTTTTTTTTTTCATTTACATTATTTCTGTCTACTAGAAGTTTGTCCTTCAATAATTTAATTCATTCACCTATTTGCATACAATCCTTATTTCTATAACACTTTTCAATAAAAGGGGTTTTTTTTTGAAAATACATTCTGGGTATTACAATTGAGAACAAAGTTGTCTAATTTTGTCGTTTGGTAGTTGTCATATTATCTTGTTTCTGACATACAGGCAGACAGACCTTCTATGAAAGAATTCGTTCGAAGTCAGGTGGAAATTAGCAAATTTAGTATTAAAAGTAAAATACAGATAACAATTTTCAACTATAAAGTTTTTTCAAGTAACTGTGCTCATAGGCATAATCGGGCGACATACAGGCATAATTCCAAGGACAAATTTGGAGTATTTTGGAAGGTTTAAAATATAGAAATCCGTCGAGATATCAAGTACAATTTTTTTGATGATTACAAAACTTCCACTTTCACATCGTATTCTAGAAACTAGAAATGGCTTGTTTGCATTTTAATAGAAATTTGTAGTTGACATTTAAAAACATTATATATAAAAATGCAAGTTTATTAGAATGAAAGAACGAAAGCAAACACTTTTTCTGCTATGTTGTATCAAAATCCTACAATACATTGTTTAAAACGTTAGAAAAAAATAACTTATCAGGAAACGGCCTTTTATATGTAAACTGAAGGGAATAGTCTTCCTTGATCTTTCTCGCAAACTCTCAACTAAAAGTACTTCCTCTCTTCCCTAAGCATCAAAATTTGAGAATTTGGATCAAAGGCGCAAATGTGAAGTACTCAGATTTCAATTTCAGAGTTTTGCGCATAACTCTTTTGTATATCATAGAAGTAATCAGAATATGTCTTTTGATTCAGAGTTTTTTGAATTCAGAGAAACATGAAGATTCCTCAAAACACCAAATTCAAATGGTTTGAAGAGAAGATGACCCTTTTTTTCCTTGTGTGCGTACTCCTTGTATAGATGGAAATATATAATTTCCCTTATGTGCATCAAGTATTAATCTTTCAGTTTCAATTTGCTTAATTTCTTGAGGGAGAGAATGGAACACGAAATTCGGATGAGTTTCCCAAATTATTTACTCCCGAGTATTCTAGAAACGAAGTTCTGTTTCCATAAATAAAAGCTTAATTATTAGTTTCGCGTCAGACGTTCATTTTCTCAGTATGCCGGTTAATGGCCCTTTTCGGCGGAAGATGGGGGGCATCGAGAGGCGCGGAAGAGGAAGTGTTGAAATGTATAAAATGGAGAATGTTTATTAACATACAAAGATGAACGCGCGTTTTAATAATCTGATGTGGCTTCATTGGTTATCAAGTGAAAGCTATCTATATATAAATCATTTGAAATTTCATTGGGAATAAAATTTCAATACTTATAGGTAATTATCATATCAGTTTTGAAGAAAATGCTTCAATAACTTGAAATTACATATATTTTTTTAACCATTAATTTTTGTTAAATTTAGGGATGAACCGTGAAGCAGAGCTATTTAGGGCAAACTTTGAATGTAAATTCATTGAATTTGGGACGTAAATATTCTTTGGGGAGCATTTGTTCACTAAGAAAAAAAAATTAATTTTTAATTAGATTTTTAGTGAATGAAAAATTAACCAATTTTTTATATTTTCCAATTATTTCATAGCATAGCATTGTACAAAAATTAAAGTAACAACAGTAATTTTTTGTATATCATCGAAGATTAAAATATAAATTGATTTGTTTTGAAATTAATTCGAAAGGCCTTTAAACAAGAACCATTTTATGCAATTGCCTTACTTTTTTTAAGGCATGGACTCTTTTATTTTTTACCATAAAATGGGTGTATTTTAAATTGAAATACCAACAAAATTTGATACACTTTTTGCTTTCTCATATACAACGAATTAAAAAATGCAAAGTCAAACTAAATATTTTGTTTAGCAATAGTTTGTTCAAACTAAATATAAATGTAGGAGGAACTGCTTCGATAATAACCATTACTATCAAACGAAATAAATAACTTACTGGTGAGAATGTAACCGAACACAGCCTAACATAACACAGGGATTTAGAATAGTGCATTTTGTTTGTTTGTTTGTTTGTTGTGCTCGATGTTATCCACTTCAAAAGGGTAGAAACGTACACACACAAGATTTCGTCCCCGGGTCACAGCGTGGCAAGACTGAATCCAGCTGCGATTGATACAAGATGCGGATAAGTTACGGTTACCGATTAGTTGTGTTGACTGCTTCCCGATTTCAAGACAGAGAATAGATGGTTGCCAATTAGCATATCCATAAGCCTATTAGATATGATCAAAACTTGATATTTCATTGGTGAAATGGATGGTCTATTCGTAAAGCCATTTAATAATATACTGGCAAAGTGATATTGTATACAATATTTTCTGATTAACACATGTTCTTTGCAATATATTACACCAAATACGAACTGTTGGAATTTAAAAAGTCTGGCATTGAACACCACTTCTACATTGCTACACTATTATTGCCTGTATTTTTTATCCGTTTTTTTCCCATTTTAAAAAGGCATTTATTGATACAAATTGGTACTATATAAAATCATAATTTTCTACAACCTTTTCCATTTTTTGGCCAATAAGTCTTGAAAATGAATTTTTGATTTTTTTTCGATCCTCCTGGCCTTTCTTTGTTATTGACATCGAAATCGCTAATCTTAAATCGCTGAAAGTAAAATAAACATTTAAAAACAAAGGAGCATCAGCATTATAATTCTCCCAAAGTATTTGATGGGCCTCGATAGCAGATTTCTTCAAATCAAACAAATAAAGCAATGAATGTCGGAAATGCAATTGTAGCGTTCCTTGATTGGGGTCTTTGTCCACTAAAGAACTAAACCTAAATGGAAAACTTTCAAAATGATAACAAGAAAGTAATATCGAATTGGCAAAACACAAAACCATTGTCATTTATATGAATACTTCAGATATATACTAATAGATGCCGTTATTAAAATTCAGGCAATCATCTAATACTTGGGATCCCAAATATTTCAATGTAACATATCAAAATCATGTATACGTCATTCTGCAACGGCATCACCCATTTAGTGCTATAAATTTTATATCTAAGGATGTCAACACATTTTCTCATCATGTATCCATCGTGTCTTCACGAAGAGGATTTCAACTTTTTGAAGTATATGAATTTCTTTCGCAATTTGAAGCTAGCTAAAACTGTAAAGAATAAGTTTGAATCATATGTTGCACTGTTATTATGTGTTTGAATCATGGTTCAAGACACTTCCCTCTATGACTAATCCAAATATTCGAGTATTATTGTTCAAAACTTATAAATAATATGAGTATATAAATAGATTATGAGAGAATATCCGATATAATATTATGAGACAGTATTGTCTTATTTCACCATGTGACAAAGAACTTATCAACATTCATTAAAATAACACGTTGTTAACTATTTTTAGATGATGCATGTATTCTCACATGATTCTTTATTTTTATCAGTTTTTCTTATTTTACTTAATAAAATATCCACCTATCTAATAATTTGTTCTTTTTAAATAACATAAATATTTATATTTAGAGCCAGAGATTTGACGCAACTTGTACAAATTATAATTTTTACTTATTAATTTAACTTCTCATGTTTAAATTAAAATTTATCAAGGGATCGAAAATAATTGTGTGTTAAACAAATTTTAAATCTCAAGGGGCAAGTCATATACCACATTATTTTGCTTAAATACGTGCATCTTAATTCATGTAAAAAAATCCCTAAAATTACAAAAATGTTTAATGATTTGAAATCAGCTCATTGGATCACAAAATCGAATTTCTTAAAAATATCCAGAAATGAAAAGAAGAGCCCTCTGCTACATATTCCTCCTTTTTCTTTGATTAAACGTAGGACTTCACTTGAGACTCAACAAACCATGAACTTCAAAAAAAAGAATAAATAAAACAATTATGCGAAGAATTCAGCTAATAACGGTCATTTCACGATTTTAAACCTTTTTCAAATACCTCAGTTTACCAAAGTTTTTTTCCCCCAAATAAAGAATCCTTTCTTACAGATAATTTCTTTCGAAAACGAAAAGCCCCGGGCCCTTCGAGTTTGTTTATAATTTGTTTCGGCTGAGAGCTCCCATCAAAGAAGTAATTTCTCTTTAATCTTAACTATTTGAATAGTACAAATGTTCTGGGACTTGAACTGCGAATACAACCTTTATGAGAGCCATTTTTTTTCGGTGTGGCTGGAGGTTTTTCTTTCCCGAGTTAGTTACCTCTATTTCGACGTACTTTCTTGCACTATGGAGAGAACGGAAATAAAAATGGGCACTTGTAACCTTTTTTCATGCCCCGTTAAGTTATATGGCATTTTATTTCTGCAGTAAAAGGAAACTCTTGTGAGCCAAAATTTGTTTAAGTGGATCATAAAACAAACGTTAATTGGAATGTTTCCAAGGATGAAATGTAGCATTGGTTTACGTAAAAATGTCTTTTGATGTGTGTTTAAGTGGTGGAACATTCGCAGTGGCGGGCATTCGGTCTCTGGTGGGAGCCGAATCGTATCTCCTATTACCTTATACACTTCTTTAAAATGGTTCTAAATGGCCCATGAAAATATATTTTAAGGATCTAAAGTGAGCTGATATGTAGTTAAGGAACTTTTACTCCCAGAATGGAAATCTGATTTCATATTTCTTACTCCAAATCCTTCCAATTAATTTAATTTTTCCGAATAAAATCTCCAAATGAAAGAAAATTTACTGAATAAAATATTCATACTTAAATTATACTGTGTATGTTTGCAGAGACAAAAAATTAATAGTCTATAGATCTAAAATATGCACAATTTAACTATTTTACTTATATATATTCCCGGCACTCGTCTTTTAGGGTATATATATATGTTTGTGTGTGTGTGTGCGCGCGCGTGTGTATGTGCGTATGTGAGTGTATGTGTACTTGTGTGTGTGTTTGTGCGTGCATGAGTGTTTGTGTAATGTTAACTCTAAATCTATATTAAATGCTAAATTTTGTTAGAATTTTCATCTCAATTTAACTTATATAAAATGTTTTTTTTACTGTCTGATCCAATTTCTCCCTTTTTAGTTAATTGATTCTATAGAAGCTCTGTAAAAATGCTTAAATCAGTGGTTCCCACTCCGAGTGAAGGGATAAAAATCTCTCAATCAAAACAAATTCTTCTAAAATACACCTGTTTGCCTTTTACCTAAATCGACATTTGTAAAGAAATTCCTATCAAAATCTCACAGCACATAATCATTGGGGATAGATGTTTCTGGCTCTTTTCGCTCTCTTCAGCTCTTGTACCGCTTGTGCCACTTGTCAGTGCGCCATCGCTTGTTGTATATAAATTATGCTTTTTGGAATGGAATAAAAGGAAATTTAAAAATTCGAAGTGTCTTCTCTCTTTTCGGCCACGATACTGAAAAATAATGTGATTTTACAATATATATTTATATACACTCATTGCCATAAATTAAGAATAATGCAAGTTCAGGAAAAGAAAGAATCAGAAGCAAAACTAATTTGTAAAGCCTGTTTACTAAACAAAAGGTAAAGAGCAAAAAAGGAACTATATAGTTGAAATCATTAATAAAAAATGCCATTTTTTGCTCCTTGGAGCAAATTATTAAAAAAAAAACTATATTTACAAAAACCAATATTATATGGTTTGTTTGGTTAATACATATCTCCCAGACAATGCAATACAGTCTAAGCATACTTGGTGTCAAATTATCTGTCTTATTTTGGGAATATTACACCGCTCACTAAGCAATGCTTTCCGAAGTTAAAGTAGACTTGAAGGAGGTGGCTGACGGGCTGCAACTCGTCGGCCAAGCATGTCCAACCCTTGCTCTACTGGATTCAAAGCCGGTGAGAATGCTGGTCAGTCGATACGGGTGATATCCTCCGATCAAAGTCCTTCGTCTACGATGTTTCCATAGTGAGGACGAACGTTGTCATCCATTAACGTAAACTTGGGCATTTCTTTGGCCGGTTATGGTAATGTGAGTAGGCGTTACATCACAGATCGCTCCCGAGTTACAGGGCCCATTGAAGATCGGTATTTGGCAGTTGCTGCTGAAAGAAACTGATGGAATACCAACTCGTACCTGTCTTCACCCTCTGTTACGACAATTTCGTAGTAGATTGGGTACAGGTGCTTAGGGTATATTGATCTACACGCTCGTAAGCATGTCAATTGTGTTCCTCTTACTGCAACTCAAGGTAGCCTGCGGTTAGCCTGGAATAGAGAGAATGCATTCCGGTAGGATGTATGATGCTTTCTGAAAACTTCATGTTTAGCTGGCAGTCTGATTCTCACCAGACTTTCATAGGGAGAGCGGCAGGTAACCGTTACCACCAAGGGAACATCCTTGAACGACTCCGTTTCGATGGAATATGATTGCTCGTTTGGGCAGGGATTATTATGGGTTCCAGAATTGACCTGCATGGCCCACGATCTCCACCGATGTTTTTATACGTTACCAACCATATTTTAATGAAACTCATTAAAATATTTTGATAATGAAAATTTAAACACATTTACAATTTTAGTAATAAAACAATTTCCAGAACTATTTTATACGTTACTTACTGACGACTGTCACAGTTTGCACGGAAAATTTAACGATATTCACTATTAACTGACATGGCCCGAATTTTAAGTTCAGTGACAGTCCCCGGTGTCCGTGATGGCTTTCACATGTTAACATATTCATAAATTATTTTAGATTAATATTTATCATTTTAATAATTTTTTGAAATTTTATTAGTTTTTATTTATTTATTACAACTTTAAGGTGCCCTGCACTCACGTTTTTACACTAAGTTATTGATCGACATTCGATTTTTACAAATATTCTAATAATTAAATGAATAAAATGAAAAAAAAATTAGGAGTTTGATTAATTTTACTTGTTAAACTGTTATTGTTATTCTAATAATTTGTAAATTAAAAAAGTATGTTTTTGTAAAACTTAATGCAAATGGCAAATAGAAATTAAATTTTCTAATCGATTCGCTTTCGTCCCCCCCCTCCCCTCTATTCTCTGTCTTGCAGTCTGAGGCACTTGCCAAGTCTACCTAGTTGGAAATCTGCTATTGATTACATGCTTCAAACTGAGGAACAAAAATTCAGCCTGATAACTAAACTATATCAAATGGAGGAATGGCATTCAAATCCAACCTATATTAATTGGGCTGGCTATTTAAAAGTAATATAATTCATTTAAATATTGGAACTTAACCAAAAACAATCCCATGCAGATAAAATATAGTTATTCCTTTCCACTGGTAGATTTTGCGAACTTGAAAGGATATTGTCACAAAGTTACACTATCCTTTCAAGTGGTCCAATCGAGAAGTACCAAAAATGCATAGGCTATGCAATAAAAACTAAGAATAATTTTGTTATTTTTTAACAGAATTGCTTTTTTGGTACTCCGTTTATGACGGAGGCGTAAAAGTAACCAAGTATTGAGTTCAAATTGTAGCACCAAGTGCACACATGTGCCCACTTTTTTTTTTCATGAGTGCATAACAAAGAGGCCCTCACGGATCGCAGCACCAGGATACCAAAATAGCTCGTATAATAATTCGTGTTCTGTAACCACCGCATAATAGACCTCAATTAATGGTGGTACATGTGACGAAATCTCATACTAAGAATCGCCACTGGCTATAGGACTTTAGTTCACGATACTCTATGTATGGGCAATTGGATCGTACTATTCAACGGTCAGTTTCCATTTTAAATGAGGGGGTGTAAGATATAAAACTAATAATCAGTGAGGACATATATGCCTCCCCCCCTGTTTGAAACAGAAACAGGAAGAACAGTATAGAATTTGTAAGGGTGGATTAACAGTGAAATGGTTAAAAATATATACAAGTAAGGGAACCTAATCGATTTTCTTACTCTTATAAAGCTTGGGATAATAATTCATGAAGTTAAAAATAAAGTATGCTTTCGATTATTTTTTATGTTTATAAAAGTGTTCCATTAATTTAAATTAATAATTACAAGGCCAATTTACTAGCACAGAGGTAGCACATCTTCCCCGTGATCTGGGCTTCCTGCATTCGAGTCCTGGATCGAGCAAGATCTATTCTATTCTATCTGCGAGATGTGTGAATGTTTGCCCTGTAAAAAGGGACTGTGCGAGCGAATGTGTGACTAGAAACGACGTATTCTTGGCCCTATTTGGAGTTACTTAAAAACAAAAGACGCGTTCTAGACTTAAAATCGCTAATTGCGTCACCGAGTTTCTCCATGGCAAGTGCCATTAGAAGCAACAACTACAACTACAAGAAACAATAGAACGGGCTAGCAACATACATGTGATGAAACACCATTCAATACATTTTTGTAAATTAAACTCGATGTTACAATTAGTGTAAACTATGGTCATTCTGTTGACTAGTCATAAATGTTACTAAATACGAAGTTTCATTTTCAAAAATCTAGCCACATGTAGAACTTTAATAGAAATTTTTATTAATTTTCCAGTATTGCTCCAGGAATTTGTTGTTTTCAAACTACAGTTTAAAATCCGCATGCATCAATAAAATAAATAAATAAATTTTATTTATAAAGTAGAATTGGCTTCTCTTTATTTTAGATTTATGGAACATAAAGTATTAATAATGTTCAGCCTGGTAGTGATTTCTTTGGGTTCCATCTCCTTACGTGATTGTGGCGAAAATCAATCAATGCGTGATGTACGATCTCATCATGAAAGTTCTGCTGGTTTATTTACGCAGCATTTATGGGGAGAGGTTGTAGGGAAAATAAGATACTAATTCGGAATGTTTATGTGAAGCAAGGATCTTTGATTTCTTGATCTTTTGGATTATTAATACTCATTGGGTGTAAAGCGATTTCGTAATATCCGCAGATTAGCTTCTTAATCCGTATTCCTTGCTTCTTTATCCCATGAGGTCCGAAAAATTTCCAGTATGTATTAAAAATGAAAATAAGAACAAATTGGTTTGAGCTAACCAAATTTTCCATATTGAGTCTCTGAAATCAGTATGAAAGCATAGAGAATATTTTAGATGGCATCAGATTAACTACATTATTTTTTAACAGTTCGAAAGAATTGAAAAATAAAAAACATAAATTGTAAAAATACCAAGCATGAAAATGATAGTGTTTCTCAAAAAAATCTTCATGTTGACTAACATTTTACATATTCTTTTGAAATACGTAGAATAATGTTCGTTGTTTTTTTTACTCTTCCCACATTCTGAGGTACTGATTAGTCGAAGACTTTGATAGATAACATGTTACATTTTCCTGAGATACAATCCTTGTATTTAAAACAAGTAAAGTATTTTTGGAATTTTGCTATTTTTCTCTTTGTTAGATGTCTCATTTCCCTCTTTTGTTGTTCAAATGCTAAGAGTTCAGTTATCTAATATTAACCCTTAAATGGAGATCTGCGGTACCGCTAAGTATGGACTCGATCAGCCCCCAATTCTATTTTTAGCTCAGTTGAATGGATTGATTATGTAACTTTTTATTTTGTGACTTCAATTCGAGTATGTGCACTTTTCAACAGGTTTCATCGGATGCTTTTTAAAATATTTCAATCATTTCTTTGCTCGATGTCTGTGATACCGCACTCGCTTTTAGTGCTCCAGTTTTATGCAAAGCTAAGTAAAAGACACTAAAACTTGGTCCTCGAAATATCATCCAACGTACTAATCCTCGTTATGGTACAGAGCTCCAGAATTTTTTTTAACGAATCAGAAATTGATTTCAGTGATGAGGATAACTGTAAACAATAATTTGCCAATGAAAGTTCAAATTCGGTGGATTCTTATTTGTATATTTAAATATAGTTAATTTTTCAAATGATAATGCATTTTGAAAAATTTCTAGAATTTATTACTATACCAAGGGAAATATCTAGAGAACTCACTGGCTGATTTTCATAATAAACCTGTATGTTTGAAATTCACTCGAAAACTTTGCTACGAATGTTCACAAATTTTTGCATAGAAAGGATGCCGATAAAAAAAGGGTCAATTTTACCAGCCTTCATTTTTTTCATACATTTTTTTTAATTTACCATTATATTATTTTCTATATACCATTGTACACTGGAAAAATAAATAGGAATTCAAAAATAAAAAGAAATGTTTCTTCAGTAATATTATTTGTTGTAACACGCAATTTCAGAAGAAAATGCATGTTCAAATGCAATTATTTTTTAAAATGATAACATATTTTGAAAAATTTCTGAAACATATTTATATTCTACGAAAAATATCTGCAGAATATACATACTGATTTTCATACTAATATTTTCATTAGAAAATTTAATTTCAGTGTATACGAAATGAGATCTCTTAGATCTCACCTTCCCAGTGAAGTCCTAAATTTTCTCCTCCCCCTATTAAGGATTGAAGTATATTTATGTGGAACTACTATATAACTTTGATGATAAAGTAATTTTTAGTTTGTAATAGATTTAACAATGTAGAACTAAAAATCACATTTCTCCTTCAATAAATATGGAGAAAACAATTAAAAACTTTTTCATTTCTTGAACTTTTTTACTTCGATTTTTTTTTTGAAAAAAATAAAAATTAAAATACTTTTATATTATTCTGAATACGAGAAAAGTTCTTCACCTTTACATAATCAAGATAGCGTTTTTCAATGATCAAATAGGCATCCCTTTTATTAAGAAAATAAATAAAATAAAAACGTTTTTCGATATCACGCTTGAATGAGTCTTTTCATTAGCAGGTTTATAGTTTTTTTTTTTCAGATTTTTTAAAAAGGAGTTGGAACTAGGAATGACGTCATAAGGACGTTAAATCTGGGGTATTCAAAGAAAAGTTTTACGGGGAAAACTTTGATTACTTTGAAAAATGCTACATTTTAGAGGAAAATCTATGATTAAAAAGTTTCATTTCTGTAAGAAAAACCAAACAAGCTAAAGGCGACCGAATAACATTGTAATAAATATCGTCGTTTTTCGTTCGGTGTACCAGCATCTTTTTAATAACAATAAAGAAAGGGCAGGCATTGAAATAAACATTATATTTTAAAAAATGTAAATTATTCTTGTGATTTTTTTCTATCTAAATTACAATTGTCACCTCATTTTCACCGCATAAAAATTGGGTACTTGGTCATGATTTTGAATACCATAAGTGCTTTTCCTGTTCCATTAATGTATTTAATCCGTATAATTTAAAGTGCTTTTAAATAACTGTGTTCGCAAACGAATGACTACAATTCTAAAAATATATGTATTTTTAATATAATATCCCTTTTCGATTATAATTTTTTCTCTTTCTTTTCGAAAAAAAGATATAAAAGATAGTTATAGTAAAAATCCATATCATTTTTATGTACAAAAATCCTATCACTTTCTTTATTATAATTCTGCTTGATATTTCTATTGAGGAACATGAAGTATCCATACTGATTCGGGTATTAATCTTCAGGGTTTTCATTTTTTACAGCAAAAGACAAAAGAATAGATTATATATTCTGGTTAAATTAGTCAATAATTGGAATTACAGGAATTATATAATCTATAATAGTTAATTTTAAGGATTTTCGTTTATTAGAACCTAAGAAAAAGAAATGCAATTACTATTCCCATTAAATTGTTCAATGATTTGAATTACAAGAAGTATATCATTTATAACGCTCCGATAATTTAACTCGATTGTATTATGTATTCAATCACAAAAAGAATACATTCATGTGAAATTACAGACCGTGCCAACTCATTGGAAAACAACAGAAAGACACCTTTTTTATGAAATTAGTGTCAAATGTCATAATTATAAATGCCAAACTTGTGTATCTATAAATTGAATTTTATTTTTCTAGTTCTTTTCGTTTTGTAGCTGTTATGCTGTTTTGTAATCGGTCAACTCGGAAAACCAACCTCCGTTGAATGGTTTTGATCAAATTTTGTGATAAATCTATACATTTATAGTAAAAAGACAGATATCAAAATTCTTCTGCCTGACTCAAAGTGTTTTTGAGTTATCGTATTTACATTCAGAGAGAGAGAGAGAGAGAGAAATTCGAAGACACAATTCGAAAATATGTTTTTATGAATCAGGTCGATTTGAAACATACGAATACGTCCAAATCGCAAGTTCAAATTTTCAGACAACTACAATATTTTCTTTTTGTGCGTTAGATTTACGCGTACGAGAAGATAAACCAGCTCTGCAAAAGGAAAAAGAATGAAGTGAAATTTCCATCGGTCTACTACAACACTAAAGAATATTGATGGCAACTTGAAATGGGTCTCTTAGGGTACCTTAACAAATAGTCCCTTAAATTTTCCCCATTCGAGGACTTTCCAATCGTGTCCGAATGTCAGGATTCCCAGTGAAAAGAAATAAAATAAAATAAGCAAGTGAAGTCAACATACGAATATATGTTGCGGGTGACATAAAATTTTGTGTTAAAAGTGCCTTCACTAAAGGGTTTAAATAACAACTGGCTACTAATTTCCTTAAATAAAACACATTATTCAGCAACCGAATGCATAATCAACCAATCGAAACCTAAATGCATAAAAATACATCTTAACTGTCGTGCTACTCTTTAATTTTAAAACAAAAATATTGAACTTCATTCAAAAATATTGTATGCTAGCTAACTTAGGGGACCAGCTGTTTCAGGAGGAGATTTACTTGTATGTATTTAATTTTTATATATTGAAAGGCCATTGTAACTGTATATACATGTATAAAATTTGACCCTAATTGAACCCAATTTTCCCACACCTAATGTCCAAGACAAGATGAAAAATGCTGTTAAGTGAAATTTAAATTAATTAAATAATCAATTAACTAAAAGCTAACTCAAATTTTGCTTTTTGTGCTCTTTAAATCACAGCTTTTTTATTTCTTTTTGTTTTAATATATACTTTGTAAATGATTTTTAACGGATTTTTTTAAACAAGCTTAAATCTGTGAGTCATATGAAAACAATCTTTCTCAAATTCTAACATTTCTTTAAAAAATTATTGCTTTCCTTTATTAATGCAACAAATATTATAACTTCTTAAGAAAATTAGATATTGATGGTTTCTTTTATCTAGTTTGATCAATATTCTAATTCTGACTTTAAAAGTTTTACTTTGTATACTGTCGTACTTCATATAAAAGTAGTTTTTAAGTTTGAAATATTATACACGAAAAGAACTTAATCTCAAACAAAATCAGTGTGTAACTAATTTCACTAAAATCTTTTTTGTATAAATGAATCTTCGCGATTTCCCTTAACAAATTTAATTTAATCAATTGTGAAATGTGTCAGCTATACTCTTATTTCTGCTCTTCTTATTATATATATGATCCATCCTAAAATTGTCAATTCCCATGAGGTTATAGTTTTATTAAAAATGTATTTCGAATATTTTGTTGCCATGACGAATATTCATTTTCTGATTTCGCGTAATAACTGCGAAAATATAAGGCAAACTCTTACAGAAATATTAAACAAACAATAAACAAACTTTTTCTGCAATATTTTCTGATCACTAATTACATATTTGATGAAGCAATTAAAAGGCTTGAAATTCATAGCAGTATTTAAATCATATGTTGAAAATAAATTTTATTTAATTGCTCAAAACTCAGGAAAAATATTATTTATAGTATGGTATCAATAAAAGATAATTTTTTAAGTGGTAAAAATTCAGTTATGCTAAGAAGTTGATATGTTCTTTTACTTGATTATTAATATCGCTCTTTTATTATAATTGCTAACAATAATAAAACAGACTATAGGTGTATGTCCTGATATTTCGAAAGATAGTTGCCGTCTTAGATGCAGGCATATTTAAGATGTTGAAATTGTACAAATTGGGAAATAAATTCTTAAAATTTTTAATAAAATTAAAAACTAAGCGAGATTTTTATGACTTTTACAAAAACTTTCAAAACTCATTTTTACATCATTTAAGAATTTGAAAGAATCTCTTATTAAATGTAACCAATCGTTTTAAAGATTAATTTTTAATTAAATTTTGATAAAAAAACATAATTTTGCACTTTACTTTTATTGTTGCAATGACATTCCAGCAGTGTTCATTGTTCTATCAAATATGCTTTAGAGTATCGTTTTTTTTCTCTTTTGAACGGAAGAAGAAAAAAATGCATACTTTCTGCATTATCTATAGGCAAAATCAGAAAGAAAAGGTCCGGCACCACGAATGGTGGTATGCGACAAGAAGATTGATTACTTGGACCGTTATACTTCTATTAATGATCCACGGGAAGTGAAAATAAGAAATATCCTTGTAGACAATAAACAGAATGATACAAAGCTATTAATAGAAAATATATTTAATGTTTGCCACAATTTGAGACAAAAGTATTTCGTGTAGGCAACTATGCATAAAAAATTTCATTTAAAATCAATAGTTTTAATGAACTAACTGATAATCAGAAACGTACAGTTTCAAATATTGCTGTATTAGGATGTAATTCTCTTACATCCTGTAAGGATATTACTTATTTTCTTTTAATTACATCATGTGGTGTACAAGCTATGTTACTTTTTATCATTTTTTGTAATGATATTGCTAATCAGTTTTCCTTTTTTCTCTTTAATATTTCGTTTAAAACTTGCAAAATCATTTTAATTTTGTCAAAGTTTTTGATTACTATAAGAAGTTAATACTGTTAATTATTTCTCAAAAGAATTTGTAGTTGATCCATTTTTAATTTTAAACATGGACTATTTTATTGGTTTTAATAATAAAACAATATAAAAAATTTTATGTAAATATTAATATGTCAACATTAATTTTGAACAATAGATTTAGAAAGTTTATAAAAAGTCTGTTACCGTAATTATTTCATCATTACATATATTGAATGATCTAACAATTGTTTATAATGAACAACTATTTATATTATTTAAAGAATTTTTCCAACCAGAAGTATATACCTAACTTTAACGGTTTAGAAAATAGTTATTGCTCTAAATTAGAATGCAACAGATCAACTTCCAAAATCAAAATATTGTTACATGAGTCGTAAATCAAGTTATAGCTGTAGACTAACTACGGGTATAAGGAAGTACACAGTCATAGATATATTCGAAATGTACAGATTTAGAAAAAAACCATAGTTTAATGTAAGTTATTTGATTTTAAGTTCCATTTTCAACAATAAATTTCTAAAAACTATGCTTGTAATCTCTCCACGCCCGCAATATTTTGAACTATCGTAAGTCTCATAATAATTTTGGAAAATTTCTACTATTTACATGATAATCAAACGTTTTGATTTTAGTATAAACCAAGGACTCCTGACATAGAAGAATTCTAGACATATTGTTTTTATCAAAACGATTGTGGAGCATCTGTGGCAAAGATTTGACATTCAGACACAATACATAAGGCAGAATTTTTTCCAAAGATGGATAACTATTTTTAATTGTTTCTGCTTAAGCGAAAAGTCATGTAAATTTCCAACATTCATCTTATTTACATTACCTAATATATTTATTTCTAAATTACATATTTGTCTTCCAATTTTGAAGCGCTTTTAATTTACGTAACAGCGGAATAAAAACCTCACTTTTTCTACCTTTTTCTACTTCTTGAGAAAGTTTTAACCTCACTTTTTTTGCTGTTGGCGGGATGCAACCTGCTATGAAAGCCACGAACTTTGACAATATTTTAATAAAAACTGCATTCTGTATAATTCCATTTTTAAATGAAGATCATTCAATCCGATTAACTACAATTTCTTTTAAACTTTCTTCAAAAAATTGAGTTTCTTTATAAATGAAAACTTAAACACGAATTAGGAGAACTTGTACTTTCGAATAAACCTTTGATTCGATTGTCGGAACAACGGGAATGCAATGTCCTGATGCACTAAAATAAGACCTTTTGGAACCAAATTCTAAAACAAAGTATTTAGTTTAATTTTGAAGACTAAAATACAAAACTAATATTGATCTCCCTGTTTAAAGATGACACAAATTTATCCAGATCAGCTGCCACTTTTCATTTGTTACAAATCATTCATTGGCTGTTGAGAATCCTCAGAAAACTTCTAAATATTACATGCTTGCGTGTGTTTTAATCAACGACATCTATTATCAAGTGTGTGAAATACTTATATAAACTACTAAGATTTTAGGTTCCACCAATTTATATTGCTTTATTGTTACAATTTTGAATGTTTTCCATTTAGTGTTATTGAATTATTCAGTGTATAAAGACTCCTATTATAGAACACACCAATTTGCATTTTCGACATTCATTATTTTCTTTTTTATTTGAATAAATCTGCTGTCGAAACCCATGAGACATTTTTAGAAACTTCATATCTCAATTGCCGATTTTGCTTTCAAAGACTTAAGAGTTGTGATATGACATTGGCAAAGAACGGCTCAGAGTACCAGAAAAATTCGAAGACAATTAATTGCAAGATTTATTAGGCGAAAATGGTAAAAGTTTGTAGAAAATAACGGAAAACATTTTGTTGACTATATATTGTATCATTTTTCTTATTCAATAAATACCTTTTTAAAGTGAAAAATCTTATTGTTGCAACAAGCGTATAAGCGACAGACTAATATATGGATATTAAACACTTTCAGCCCAAATTTCTAGCCCAAGAATAAACATATTCAGCTAGACTAAAATCCATACACAATAAAATTCTGAACTAAAAAATAATATTTAGCTGCTTAACTGCGAAACAGCTAAAAAAAACTCTCGTTACTTAACTGCATGTCATTTCTTCGCTACCGGTATATCTCAAATAGCTTCCAACATAAAATAGACATGAATGTCATTGATACAAACACCTGGGCATCTCAGTTTTGCTACAATCTTACATAGTGATCTGCATACAGGAGATATACATAAGTCTGATGCAGTTCACAGGAATAAATATTTCCAACCAAATTCTCAGCCATGTAATGGATGTATTCCTTCGGAGCTAAATCTATTTCCCAGAATTCGAGCCAAAGAATTATATTCACTCTTACGGCCTCAAATGCAAATATCTTCCCTCACTTCTTAATGGTGAAACAAGTTACCGAACACCCACTCGCCACTTACTGCATGCCGTTCCTCGAGATTCGGGTCTTTCAAATGGCTTCGAATCGTAAAATATCCCTTTCGTTACTCCACAGATGCACCTTTCCATTCGAACTTTCTTTTGCGTGCGGGACGTACGAATCCGAATCGATTTCGCTGGCTGCGAGAGCGTGGGCGATAACTTAAGGGGGTTAGGTGAGGGGCAGACTATTCCAGCCCCTCTTCACCCCCGTCTCGTAAACCTTATTTTATTGATCAGGGCTTGGTCCTCCCCGTGAAATCTCTCGAGATACACAATCGTGTGTCAGGAAGATACCGGTCTAAAAAGTAGGGAGGGGGTCTTGTTTTGTAGAAGATAGTCCCTCCAGAAGATTCACACTTGTAGATGGGGATGCACCAGAGCGTGCAACCAAACATTTGAAATCAACATAAAATTTCCGAGTTAGTACAAGTAAAATGTTTGAATAAGATGCGCTTGTAAGGGGAAATTCTTCGAATAAGAGAAATGTTACTAAAGCATACTTTTTAGACACTATGTACTTGTAGAAGTATTTACAGTTTAAGTATACATACTACTTGTTGCGTGAAGTAATGTCACTAAAATTTTATTTAATATTTATAAGTTTTAAGGGGTCCAATCTTTCAATTTTTTGTATACCACTTTGTGTTTTTGTTATGCAACGCATTTCCTATAACATTGAATAAGTTAAAACCTTTACAAAGACTTCAAAGTAAGGAAATTTAGCTAATGTAAGCTTATGTGCCAATTTTAGCTATTCTTGAGCCACCTGTTTAGTACAAGTCCAAATAAAATGACAATTTATTCATCTTTATTTCCTCCCATGTATAAATGCAAAGCACGCCTGAGAACCTCAAAGCATTTCCAAATGACTTTGATCCCATTACCTCAGTGAAAGTTTCAGGCACTATGAATTTTTAAGTGAATGAATTTTAAATGATGAATGAGGCGAACTTTTCATTTCGCGCAAAAACTTTCAACATTACGAAATCCGCTACAAAATCATTCAAAAAGGAAATATTAATGAAAACATCAACCAAACTACTCAAAATATGAAATATCAATTAATTGTGAAAATATATTAAACATTTTAAAATATTATCAGATTATTTTTACGAATAATTGTCAACATGAGATGATCCTTAATATAGATGTAAAACATTTGGAGTCTAAATCTTGATGATAATTAATCAAATTCGATATATAATCATATCTTATAAATATAGTGTAATTTTTTTATATTTTTTATGCAATAGTCATTTGTTTTTACATTTATAAAATAGGATGTATCTTTTATACTTTGGTCGTGGAATTTTTTGGGTCATAGAAGGGTTAATTTTTCAAACAATAGTCAAACCCTTCACAAAAAAATATTCCACTTTTTATTGGTATATCTGCTTGATGATGATCCTTGAGAAAGTAATTAGGCCAGAAATCTTTTTTTTTACTTTCTTTAGGTTCTTTGCAATTTTCAATATAGTTTTTACTTCTTTTTTACTTCTGTTTTGATTCCTCTCTCTCTCTCTCTCTCTCTCTC
>JAOUZG010027119.1:1029479-1061150 GCA_026289955.1 Argiope argentata
GTGTGTGTGTGTGTGTGTGTGACTAAATGTATTTTATTTTTTAAAAGTTTCCCACAATTAGAAATTTCAGGTTGATTTTCTTTTTACTGCATTACCTGTTTGTTTATTTTAAGTTTAGTAATTCATTTTTTAAACCCTCTGTTAGCCTTAAAGTTTTGAGTGATAGTGAAATTAATGTGCTGCTTACTGTAGTACCCAGATTTCAAAATCGTAAACACGGAAGTTCTAGACTTGTCGCCAAGTTAGCGTGAAGTTCTCTAACTTTCTTCCCAAGCAATTAACATTTTGATTAACAGCAATGAACGCTCAAGAAATAACCAACTTTCCTCTACCTGAATTGCAACTGAAATAAAGAGCATGTACTAATTAGATATTGCAATTAACATGCTTTACGT
Source organism: Argiope argentata (assembly GCA_026289955.1). Taxonomy (NCBI): domain Eukaryota; kingdom Metazoa; phylum Arthropoda; class Arachnida; order Araneae; family Araneidae; genus Argiope; species Argiope argentata. The sequence goes on from JAOUZG010027119.1 coordinate 1,029,875, forward strand.
TAATATCATGACTGCAGTCTTCAATAAGCTATTTAGCAAGTCAGTAAAGCATTCCGGCGACAGTCAATAAACTATTAAGATTTTTAACTCATTAATATTATGTCATTAATAATTTTATATGCTTTAAAAGCGATTTTTTTTGTTTTTGGCGTTGTAGAAGTGAATTGTTTCGCCCATTGTTAAAGGTTAAAAAGGCCACAATAGAAATTTATAAATAAAAGCTCATTTGTTTTAATTATTTGCTTAGATGGCATTCCTACGGAACATTATTTTTAATATGTTACAATTTTTGCAATAATATTCATATATTTTTTCAGAAACACCTCTGAACTTGTGATATAAAGAACACCATTTTAGTTCCGAATGTTTAATATCATGGTAATGGCTGCGAGTTAATTTAATTATTACCTCTGAATTTTTATTCGATTTTATTCCTAAAGAGTTATAAATTCATCTCATTTGTCGCTCTCTACTTTCATATTTTCAAAGGTTATAAAATTATTTTTACTATTTAAGTTCAAATTGTTTCTTTAAATGACTTAATATTTATATAACTACTTTCAACACAGGAATATTCTGTATTGCGCAAAGAAACTTAAAATTTCAAACTTAAAATTTCAAACTTAAAACCAATTTAAATTTAAAATTTTGCAACATTGCCGAAAGTAATTTAGTGATGTAACCCAATGATGAGAAGATTTATAAATTTTAAGAATTCTTTTGCTGAAAATTTAGGGGGAAAATATGTTTCAAAACCAAAATGTATATGTAAAAATGATGTCAATATAAAACTTTATCTATTAAATGAGTTATTTAAATTGTATTAAAGGGGTATGTTTTTTATAAAACTTCATTTTGGCGTATGAGCAAAATTGAATTATTTCAATAAAAGTAGACAGATAACCAACAACCAATATTCTGGTTCATTAAGCAGTATCATTGAATGTGATTTATAACTGATAATTAATATTTATTCATACATTAGTTTACGATATAAGATGTATAACTAACTGTAAAGTTTTTGCTACAAGTCATCATATTAGACGATTCTATATATAAAAAAAGTTCTATCTACCAACATGCATTATTTCAAGTAGAATATCTACTTGCATCTGCTGTATTTCATGCTGATCTCCGATATTAAATAATGAAAAGATAATAGGAATTTTTTAAATCTAACATCAACCTGAGTATAAAAGCATCTTTTATATAGATTGTTTCATGATGATGTCTGACGTCTCTGGCATGAAAAATCTATTTTTCCCCTTTCCTTTTTTCTCTTTCTCCCTTTAAGTTCAAAATCACATGTTTTTCTTCTCAAGTGAGTAAAACCATCTGTGCGATAAAGAAATCCCACCAGAGAAAAGGTTCGTAATTATTTGAGTTTCCGAGCAATATTTTATGAATAAAAGAAAAATGCGAAGGAAATTACTCATATATTTCTTAAAAAATATAATTAAAATGTACAAAACATTGTTTTAATAAAATGCACTTTATTATCAAAAATCAATATTTTTTATTTATTAATATTTTTATTTGTAATAAAATTTTATATATATTATGAAATTTTAAAATCGTTTCTTCTTAATTTCGCTATTAAATATAAACAATCATATAAAACCAAAATTTATTTAAATTAATCTACTAACTGATAATTTTCTCAAAATATTAAAATAATTCATTATCATCAATACCATACGAATGTAAATTTTTTTAAAAAATCTTGAAGCATTGAAGGATTATTTTTGCTTGCACAAATGGTAAATTTTTAGTTTAATTATATATAAAATTGCAATATAATGGAAACTCAAGAAACTTTCTGAACGTGATGTGACATAAAGATTGTCGTATTTTTTGCATTGGCGAGTTATATGGAAGAAGACTAGTTGTATATCATAATGTCATTATCTACCCCCAGTGTCTATAACCCTAAGTTATCTAACCAATTGGATGAGCACAAAATTGAAGGGAAAAAATTTAAAGAAAGAGAGACGACAAACCATCCAGGAACCTCCAGAGAGAATCCCATTGGTGTCACATTCTAAACGTCTGTTCTCAATTTTTGGTGAAGGCGGAGGGGACAAGATATTTAAACAAATGGGGAATATCGGTTGAACTTAAAGGAAACGAGAATACTAAGTGAAAAGGAAAAAAACTGATAAATTACATGAAGAACATCTGTATGACATGTATAAGCATTTTATTTTTTCTTTAGTCATGTTTCTATAACCTCTGTCAGATGATGAAGGCGACACCTGAATTAGCACTCCCTCTGAAAACTTCCACGCCAACAGCGAGAGCATATTTGGCCACGACGGATGTAACGAACACAACACCCGTTCACAAGACGTTTCTTAGGTGGAATCGCTTCTCGAACATATAACCTACCATTTCCGAAGTCAAAACGTTGCCACCAGATCAAATTTTGTTTAACAATTTTTTATATTTTGTCAAATTCAGTTTCCTCTAAAGGATTTTATTCAACGTTGTTGTTTTTTCAACGTCTTACATATCTAATCTGCCGCCATCAGTTTTAAAGAGAAGGGCAATTTTAATTTGAGATTTCACTTAAATTTTTAATAGGAAATTTAATGCTAAAATAATTTTTACTAGACTCTATAGATAAAACTATTTTTATAATAGTACGCGCAATTCAGAAAGTTAAAGATAGGACATTACATAATTTAAACGCTAATTTGGAATTGTTTTCAAAACTTATGCACCATTTTTATTGGATTTAGAAGCATTAGTAATTTAATTTAAAAGTTTTCTTATCCTTTTTTAAAAAAAAATGACTGAGATTCTGTAATCTATTTTATTGAATTAGTTGAATAATTATTTCTTTTCACTGAAAAGGATAAAAAAAACTTTTTCAAAAGTTTGAAACTCGGGAGACCTAAATAAATTTTAATCATAGTAAATATTCGAATTATTGTATCCCTGTTCTTATGATACATATGTGCAAATAAAGAGGAAATAAAATTTTTCTGATAGTGTCACAGAGAAAAAATTTTTAATTGGTAGAAAAACCACAGCCCTTTCAAGAAAGAAAAAAAATACAATTTAATGATAAAGGAAGTCAATTGAAAGTGACAATGATCTTAACCACGTCAGTTTGATAATATGGATAAAAACGCTTATGGACCACCTCATGCTAGAACGACAATTTCGTGTTTCAATTCGCCTCGTGGTTATCCTCTGTAATAATTCGCTAAATGACAGTGGAAGATTTATTTTTTGAATGTGGATGCACCAAATGAAGAATCGGACGTTTCGCTTTCAAAATATTACGGGAGAGTTATCGCCTGGATTACTTTAGCATATTGTATTTAAGTATAAATATTTATTATTATTATTTTTGGCTGAATTTTCAACAAACTTTCCACTTTTCTCACTTAAAATAGAAAGGGGATTGAAAATGCTTATTTAAACAGGAAATTCATAATATAAAATTTGTATGTAAAAAAATTATTTCAAAAAAATAATTAAATTGATTTTATCAGTTGTTCTTTCAAATTTTATGATAAATGATGCATCGAATATTTCAGTATTTAATAATATTTAGAATTAGAATATTAAAATGAAGTAATGATTAAATTTAATTTGTGTTTACAATATATTTATAGTAATTTGAAATAAACATTGAACTGTGATACAAATTTACAGTTCCATTATAAATTTATATTTATAAACATACTTTAAATTTAATGTTCACAATAAATAGTCAATTATTACGATAAGGTAAATTTAAAATTCTGTATAGTTTTTAATTTACTTAATCTTCTTTAAAAATGCAAATGTATTTCTATCTTCCTTTGTTAGATACATAAATAGCAAAATTAAGGAATTAAAAAAACATAATCTCACTGGTAATTTACACAGTAACAAATTAAAGATACCTTTAAAATCTATATAATTTCATGAAGCTATTTAATGCCATATGGTATAGATGATGTATTTTGATTTAAAGAACAAAACAATTTCAAGATTTGTTTTTTTGTTTATATATAATTTATATTTTAAAGGAATCAATGTGAACATTCTTGACAAATTATTCAAAAACTAATATCAAGACATTCAAAACGTACAGCATCAAACGGAATAGATAAAAGTCATTTTGATAAGGTTTCATTACCAATTATTAGAGCATCTTGTATATACTAAAATAATTCTAATTGCATTTATATGGTTCCTAAAATAACATCTTTGAAGAGTTTTCATTACCAATTATCAATTCATTTTGATTTAAAGAACAAAATTGTCTTCAAGTATTGGTACGTGATTTCATATAATGTATTTTTTGAATAATATAATAATGTGGAAACTTTAAACAAATTGTTGAAAACCAAATCTCAACACATTCAAGCCCTATTGTACCAAATGGAATACATAAAAACCTCTTTGATAAGTGAACATTCATTACCAGTCAAAGAATATTGAATTGAGAATACTACTTGAATTAAAAATTCTTACATTCGTTAAGAACTGCATTATAAATCCTAATGTAAGAATATATATCTTGAAAATATCAAAAGGTGTTTAATGATTAAAGCAAATCATAGAAAAATAATCCTCTCACTCATTAGAATGTCTTAAGGATAAAAATTATTGCTGTCATACGTCATAGACAAACCCGCTGATGCTGTCAGCGATTTTAAGCCAAGTTTTGGCATCTCTTGTTTCAGTAATGCCACCTAAGGCCACGAGTACATCTTAGCTCATTAGGCTCTACAGCCATTTCCAGGTTAGGATTTCATTCATACATTTCTTTCACTCACCACAGATCGTAATTTAGTCCTGAATCAGAGAACGTTCACCTCTGGTTCAGGTTTATACGCGCACTAGTCAAGCAAGAGAAGAGTCTTCATTCGGCTGGGTTCGGGCTCACAAACCGAAGGGATGAGAATCCAATACCAATCAGGAGCCCGGCCCAGTATAAAATTGACTGACTGGATCGGTGCAAATAATGGCACAATGAGCAACATATATTAGATCTCGTTACAAGGTCATATGTGAGGAACTTTCTAAAACCAATACATTTTATCGACGATGATTAAACTATTAACTAATGAACACCACTATTTCAAAAAAAAACTTTAAAAAATCCTTATTAATTATACAATAATTTCCCATCCTCGTGCTTCAGGGTTAAAATAATAAATGCACCAGTTTAATTATCTATTCCATGTGTTTCTGAGTTTTCTTCGTACGTAAGAGTATAAGCAAATTCTTCAAACTACAAATAGATTTAACACAAGCGAATTTAATCGAAGAATTCATGGATATCAACAATTTTACAGTAGGGTTGCATACAAAGTTTCATCATAACAGTTCGTTTAATTTCTCGCTATTCCAACAGACGGAGTAAAAGATAGACTTAAATCCTCAAATGGAATTTTACCACTGCGTAGAAATCTAAATTAAAGACTCAACTAAATTTCGAGTTGTAAATATTTATCTTAACAGGAGTTGAGTTTTTCAGCTATCCCAATAGACAGAACAGAAGATAGACATAATTCCTTAAATGGCTTTTTATAACCTCAAGGTGTTCTAAATTGTAGAAATTTTCATCTAAATTTAGAAATTGAAAGATTTATCTATTGCTGTTATTTTTCACATAATCTTAGTACATACAAAAAAAACAATTTTAAAAATTCCAGAGTTTATTTTTATAATTCTTGCTAATGGTAAACAATTGTAAAAAAATATGAAAATTAGGGATGACTTTTAAAAATATCTTTAGCTTTTTTCTCCTTCTTTAAAAGGATACTTTCTTCTAATTTATTTTCCTAAGAATGAACACGCAACTCCATAGGCGTATCTGACTGTCAAATCCATTCTTTGTCTTAAGGAGATGTTCGGCCCGCCATTCCTTAAATATTTATCGCATTCGTGGCCCGACGGTTGAACAATCGCATCTCCCGGATAATGCATCAAAGGCACGGAAATCAGGAGGAGGCGTTTTATTTTATTCCCCAACAATTCCAGAACTCCCTTCGCTTCTCATAAATTATCCGCAAGGGTATTTTGTTCTTAGAGCAATTCGAGAAAGTCGAGCGGAGAGAGGCAGTAGAAAGTCCCCAGACACTGATATGGAAACGAAAAACCCTCCAAAAGTGTCAACTGGACCCTTTCGTTCTTTACTCGAGTTTTATTGCGTGTCGGATTACTTTGAAGTCTTTGGTTGCAAAGATTCCCGAAGCCTTAAATAGAAAATTGAAATTCCTTTATTCGAAAAACAATTCCTTTTTTTTTCTTGAGAAGGAATTGGAAGAAAAGAAACGTTTTGTTAACATTTTCAGAAAAATGTGTTAGTTTATGGACAATGAAGCAATTTTTTTAACAAATTTTAGTATTCAAAATCATATTTACGTCTGTTGAATTCACTGCTATAAGAGCAAAAAAATTTGGAAAAAAATGCCACGACTTTTTCAATATATATTTCTAATGCTCCTTCCCAGCACAGTTAGTTCAATCACTGGAAAGGACATTTTAAGAATTGCCCTGCTGGATGCTGATCGGGTGTCGAACAATGATCCCAGAAGACAACAAACTTGGCGACTAATTGGTGACTTGGAGTCAAAATAGATAATGCTAGAATCATCAAGAATTTTGGGGGTAGAGCCAAAAGGTACCGAGATGTGCCTGATTATTCAAGAACCTTTTCTGCTATTCTTCGAAAACTATAAAAGGCCGGTAGCTCAAGATGAAAACAGTCTTGTATAGATTCATCGAGAATTATTGAATTGCATAGCGAGTCAACGGCGAATTAGTCGAAGCACAAGCATTGAGCGGAGCTCAAGCAATTCGTGAATTGAACTGTGATCCATATTCCGGTGTTTATTATAGAAACATCATCGTGTCGTCAGTGGGGTCGGCTGTGAGATACAACTAAAGAGAGGAAATAATGGAGAATTTCAGGCGTTTGGAAAGAATATAGAAAGTAGATACGAAGATTCCCTCCTCCTGAGGAATTCTGACTTGTGTGCTGTGATTATTCTTAACTACCGATTGCTACCGGTAGGTTACTAAGTGTTCAACAGTGTGTTATTTGTGTACATCTCGACTTTGTATTTTATTGTCTACGTAGTCATGTTAATATCACTCGGCGTTTGCTATTGCAGCCTGTTGATTGTGTTATACCATATATCCACCACAAGCGAACATAACGGAGTTAATGGGGAAAGTTTTGTAACAATATAAATTAAATCTTTAATTATTTTATCTACTTCAAGTTAAATCATATATCATCAAAGACATAATATATGAGCTTCAATGTAGCCGTACCATAATATACATGTTATAGTTATTAATAAACTCGTAAAGCTTTTAATTTAAATTGTATTAACATCCATTACGTTTTCTTGCAATACCAGCAAAGAACTAGGGGAATTCAAACTGCAGTGAAATTATGAAAAACAGGTACACAATACTTAACTTTCTGTATATTTCACTATGTCATTAGAGAGGGGGTTACGTTTGATCATAGAAAATACACATTTAACTTTTTTTATATATAAAATGCTAGGATGTGCCTAAATGTTGTTGTTGTTGTGACTAATGGCACTTGCCTTGGACAAGCCCCTGCTGATACGATCAGCAGATGATTAAGCCTAAAAAATACATCTCTTTGTTTTACAAGTTGCGCCATCTAGGGCCAAGAGTACGACTTAGCTACATACACGTCACAACCTTTTTTAGGGGGCGGACTTCATTCCTGCATATTCATTCATCTCAGATCGTAATTTAGACCTGGAACAGAAAACGATCACCTCTGACCTAGTACCCCCAGTGGTATTACTCTCGAAATGGAGGACTTTGCGACCACGAACAGATTTAACGAGCGCCAGTCGCCATACACTCGGACCTAAATGCTAAAATAGGCTTACGAATCTGGGACCTTAAGCTCCTTAATCCGGGACTTAACAATGAAACCATAAGGGACACATTACGTTTTCACAAAACTTATTGGGTCCTTAAACGTTTTATTCCTTAAAAAATTTAAATTTGAAATAAAAGTGATTTTTTCACAATTGAATGATTTTGTAATTTTTAAGAAATGATCAATCCATAAAGTAAATTTTTTTTAGATTTCAAAATAAAGTCCACATTAGTCTCATAGGATTTTGTTCTTTAAACCCTTTAGACTAATTAATGTGCATATAATGCACTTCAATTGCATCCATTTATTTTAACTTTATAAATTCTCTCAATTCTATCAAAAGAAAAAAAAGTTTGTGACATCATAGCATATTTGATAAGGACATCAAGGAACTGAATTCATTCTTGATGTCCATTATTATCTATTTAGTTAGATAAGATCTGATTGTGTAATAAGCACGGTAGTTATCCTCATATTAATTACAACTTTTAAAGTCTTGTCTATTTTTAGTTATTATAGCATTATTTCTTTATTCTGTAATTATTTACTAATTATGTGCAAAAAAACTGCATTTAGATAATGAAATAACACATTGTTTAACTACCCAACAATATTTATAAAGAAAAGGAAATATTGCTGGTATTATAATATTGCTACCAGACATGATTGCAAAAATATTTACAGGAAAAAATTAGCAATGTCTTCCAACATATAAACTTATGTTATTTTTTTTACATGGAATTTCATTTCCTTCATGTTTTTTTTTTCAATAATGATTAGTTCCCTAAACAATAAACAGGCTTAGGAAAAGCATTTCTGGTCATAATATTGAGGATATATCGTTCTATTCTTTCTAGAAAAGATATAATTTAAGAATTAAAGAATTAAGAAAAATGTTCTAGGAATAGTGAAATGTTTTATTATCATAACTGCTCTTCTGCATCTTGCTCGATACGGAAACATCATGTTTACGGATTTCAGTTTTCCGGATTTCAGTTCGTCGTTCCATTCAATTCCTTATTCTTTCTTGTTACGTCAGTCTTCTACAAATAAATTTACAAATTCTAAAATATTAAAATGATGCTCTTCGCCGTCTCCCCAGAAAATTAATTTATTAATTGCTACGAATGAAATAATTTTTTGCTGAATATCTTATAGCAATGTTTTATACTTTATTTTTAATTATTAATTATTTAATGTCTTATGATAAAATAATATTTTTAAAAAACATATTATTAAAAATTATTGCTTTAATAAAATTTCTAAATATAATTAACTTTAAAAATCCGTTCATATAAGTTTAAGTGCACCATGGAACAGGTAGTAACAATTATAAAGATTTTTTTTTTCGTTTTAAAAGTAGAATTTTCCAAACACAACTTTACTTTGAAAAATGTGTTGTAATAACAAAATTATAATAATATTTTCTTTTTTGATCAAAAACGTGAGAAAAACCATTATGAAAATATTTTAAATGGTATGCTACTGTTACATTTTGATTAAAAAACAAGTTATTATTAATTTATAAAACATTCTGAAAGTGCTTGAAAATAATTTTTCATAAAATTCATTATATTCTAGTTTCTAGATATGTATATGCATTTTGTTTGTTCTATATATGATAAGAAAAAGATATGCGATACATGCATATGTGGTATTCGACTTTGAATCAACTTTATAAATAAAATATTTTATTTAAACAATTCTTGTTCAGCGTTGCAAAGAAAGATTTTCAATAATAATTTTCTTTAATTTCTTTCTTTCATTCTGATGTATTTTGTAAATATTTAAAATTTATTTTAAATTTTATCGAAAAATAGAAACATATAATAATTAGTTTTTATTTTAAATTTAAAAATAATATTGTATAAATATAATTTTGAGAATAAAAATCCCCTTAGTTAATGTTATTAATTTTAATAACTCTTTATGCAATTCTTTTTAAGAATAAAATTTATTTATAAATTAGAAGAAAAAATTTTAAACAATGATACTACTATTGTTACCTACTTATTATTCTTTAAAGAAAAAAAAACAAAGACAAAAACAAAACAACTGCTGAAAATTTATGAAAATACAAAATGACATTGAGTGTAAAATAGGAACATTTATGACTTATCTGAAGCCCCTAATGTGATCAAAATGCATCCGGAATACTTCACACAAAATACATCTATGGCATAAAACACAAGTTAAATTATTTTAAGAAGTAGACGATGTCTAAAATTACTAGCAACAATTAGGAATTAATTTCACTTTGTCTGAAAATCCGTTTCTAATGAGATGCGAATTTAAATTTTGTCGACTTTCAAAAATAGCAAACGAAAGTGAATAAAGAATATGCATTCAAATTTATTTTATTTTAAGAAGGAAAAAAATTCGTTATTGATGTATCTCAGTTTGAACTGAAAATATCATCTGTTCAATCATCTATGTGTCGATCCAACCAGAGAATCGGTGTCAAGTAATCAAAAGTTAAAAAATAAAAACATGTGGAATCATAAAGCTCTTATATAAACAACATTAGAAGTGATCTTGATCAAATCGAAAAAATAAGAGATTAGAGCAACAAAATAATTTTTCACAGCCCTATATATTTACAATTAACAACTTATTTTGATCTAAGTTAATTTTATTTACAAAACTCAAATAACAGTTCAATCACAAAACAGTTCCTAGATAAAATTGAAAAATAAGTCACTCAAATACAGCTAACAGGTTTCTGGTTCTAAATGTTTTCTCCAGGATTGCTCCAGAAATCCTCCTATCTTTATCGGGTGGGTCCTAACACTGAACCCCGAATCACGCGGAGTTTCTCAAAAAAATCAGGAATAATTTATATGCATTCTGAACTCTTCCCGAATTCTATTTTGAAGACCCTCTCTTCTCGTTTCTGAAAAAAAATGCGGCATTTTATTTCCCTCAGATATATGTCTCTGGTTTTCTCACCTGTGAACTTGGGTTTCCTATCACCAGATAGCTAATCAGCAATGCTTCCTCAATGGTCTTCACCCGACCGATTAGGTGTCTATTAATGAACCATCTTGGATGTCGACCATCTCTAGAGCATATATCAGTTGCACTCTATCCGCAGCTAACGCCGGATGAGCGACTTGGATTCGACCCTTGATGGCAACAGTTGCAGGTCATTGACTGTTTCGTGATGCCTCGGGAACTTATAATAATAATGCTTCACGAGGAAGAAAAAAGTTTTAACACTTTGGGTCTTTTTGAGACGATGGGATACGAATTTGTGTTTTCACACCTGGATAGAAATGACCAGTCACAATGACTCAACTTGTGAAAAAGATCCACATCTGGTGGCCCGTATGCACTTAACTATGTGTGGAAAAGCGTGAGACGTTACATCTTCTCTGAATGTCTTTAAACACGTGAGGGAAAGAGGTAAATATACAACGAAAAGGGTGCAATATCTCACGAGCTAGGCAAAACGATAATCTGTCTTTTTATAGAGTCATTATTATTTCAGAAATTTTGACGAAAATAATCATTAAATACGGATCTACAAGTTAAGTATTCAACTAATATGCCATCTTGTGACTTTCTCTCATTTCCATTGTTGAAAGTGTCATTTTCATGGTTGAATTGAAAATTCCTGATCATTGCAGTCAATGCCTTAATTCTGAACAAAATAAAATAATTTCTCAACGAATTTTGAAGAAGTTTGATTTAACCCTTTTGAAATATATATTTTAATGACTGGAAATCAACACTGGTTGATTTTCAAAAAAAAAAAAAATTAAAAATCTTAACATTTTTTGATCACCGTTTTTACAAGCAGAATTTCAAAATTCAAAATTTTATCTATGAGGAATGTCAAAAATTTCTTACAAATTGTTAAAAAAACAAAATATTCAAATTTGTATTTTTTTAAAATAAAATTTGACATTTTATACTACTGATCTTTTTAATTTCAACTTTTACGTTTAGAATAAAAGTATTTTATATCATTAGATTAATAGCAAAGAGCTCTACTTTACCTATAAACCTTATCCAGTAGTAAACTTCGATATTTGTTTTGAATAGCCTGCTCAAAAGCTTAAATCTTTCAAAATACATTTATGAATTATTTTTATACATTTGAATTTATGTAAATACTTTTCGGGTTATTTTACGATCTGTATCGAAGTACAAATCTGCTGTGTTATAATGCAATTTGTATCTTTTAATCAAACGGCAAAATTAAATATTTTTTTCTTTTTTATAAAAATTAATATTTTAATTTATATAACTTAAAATTATTATTATATTTTAATTGCCATAATTATTCATAAAATAGATATTTATTACAAATGCTCAGGAGATTGGCTATGACGTCTTTAGTTCCCTTAGCCCTCCTGCATTTCTGTACTTCACAGTTTAAAAATTAAAAACACAAGTGCAGAGCGTGAGTCAAGATGAGTACATTAATTTTGTGTTGTCTGCACAGAATACAATAAACGTGAGTCACAAAGCCCAAGCCAATATAAGTATGTGGACAAACAGTCATGACCTGTAGTAATGCGGCAAAGTGACACAGCTGCATTTCTAGGAAAATTCGGGATCAACTTTCCATCCTTTAGCAGTGAGGCCCATAGCTAGTGCTCTCTGCTTTATCCTGGAGGCATATCTAAATAGTTTTATGTTTATTTTGCACCGAGAGGCATTAAAGAAATATAAACTAATAATAACGGAACATGTACTTTCAATTATAACATCATACTTAATAACCATTTAATTTTCATCCAAAACCGAAAATGTTGTAGGTTGCGCTGAAATTATCTTTCATCAATTTATTACATTACTAAAGGTGCAGTAAATTGTAATATCTTTTAAACACTTCCCTTTAGCGAGGGAGAATCGTCCTGGCTCTGCCAAATCTAATGCAATGATATCCGAGAGAGATGCATCGAAGCAAAAGACATCCAATAGATCTAGGGCAGAAGGAGACAGTAAACGAAGACGATATTGGTCGAGAGCCTAATTCAATTACCCCAGCCCATGATCTAATACATAAAGATTATGAAGCAATTCCAAGGCAGCATCCTCGTGTATGGCAAAGCAATTATCCGTGAATTCGCCCCTTTAAGGGTAATACACACGCAGGTGGTTACCTTGCTCATAAGTTCTCATTAAATTAAGCCCAAAAAGATTTTCCCCCAAACTATATCATCTATAGGAACTAATGTGAAATGGAATAATCCGTTTTTGAACTCCACATAGTTGTTAATTTGAATTTTAATTGTTAAATTTTGTGCCAAATATTTAGCACGAATCTATTGGATACTATTAAATTCTGCCATAAACACCATATATAATACAAAAGGGATAAAACAACTATAAGGAAGTTACGTGGATAATAAAATTAGTTTCATCCTATTTGAGTAGAAATTCGATATAAATTGAAATATGATTAGGCGATGAAAAGTGACTGCTTTGATAGGAAATTTGTCTTTCTTTTCTATTTCTTGTCACCATTTAACCAAAAGAGATTTCTTATGGTCCTTTCATTGTCCACTTTTTAAAACGTCTTTTAATTGTGGTGATAGTATTAATAGTTTTAATTAGTGATATTAATATCGTAATGGAAGTTGTTCTGATTTGGCAAGGATTGAATTACTCAGTGTTAGAATGTTATGAACAAAAAGCGACTTTTCACAAGTTCGTGTCTAACTGCAAGCAAAGCTTCCTAAAAATTGCTTTGTTATTGATTTATTTTCGGTTATTTCTAGTTTGTGCTGGAATGTTCTTATTTATTATATCTTTCTGAATCTGAATTGATAGAGCCATTTCGTCTTGTGGATAAAAACCGATGTAAGGTTTAGTTCCTGGAATAAAGCCTTCAGTTGAGATTAGTGATTGCTATCTTTGACTTTAGTTAACGCATGGTTTACCTACGCTTTCATCTACTGTGCAATATCACTTCTTATTATTTCTTAATCATTCTATTTTGAAGCTCTATTATGACTACTGTGCTACAGTTTCGTAGCACAGTAGTCCTAACTTCTCTCGCTAAAAAGTTTAAAAAATTATTCACTATTATTGCAGTATTCTGAAATTTAGTTTATTACAGTTATGTTAACTTCCAGTTTTTAAAGCAAACTGGGTCTACTTTTGTTCAGACCTTGTAATTTAGAAACGTTGTCAGGTAAAGAAAGTGAGACTTGAGCAGGCAATCCCCTCTACAAACTTCCTCACCACACCAGCAGAAGAGCATTTAATCCAGAGGGATTTAATGTGAACCAGGCCACTTACAGGACGGTTCTTCGCTGGAATCGGCTCTCGAAACCCTCCGGTTCCGAAGCCGATACCTCACCACCAGGCCATCGTAGCCCTATTGAAAATTGGGAAAAGTTTCAATTGGTATTGTGAAAAGTTTTAATTAGATTAAATCTGGTGGGAAATATAACAATAATATCCATACCATCAAATTTCGTTTAATCATTCGTGCCAAATACAAGAAAATGTTCTCCCAAAGTACTGTTTTCTAGCAAGATATTCTTTTTTTATTCTATTAAAAAAAAGGGATGAGGTCATGAATACCGATTTCATGACTTGAAAATGTGGCTTCCCAATACCAAAAAGGAATTAAAGTTTAAAGCAGACGATGATGTACCAATATATAAAATATGACGTTTATAGCTATGGAAATTCAAACTTCCCTTAAGACTTTAAATTTATGAATCAGTAATACATTATAATTATTTATGTTAAAAAAAAAAAAGAGTAAAGGATAGATAAACAAATATTATAATCCAAAAAGGCGCATAAGCACGTTTCTAAAATGTAATTCTTACAGATTTTCGAATTAACAATATTTTCAATTTTGTCATAACGTTTATCATTTTAAATCTTCATACACTGAAAAAATATTACATACAACATATTGAAAAAATATTGCACAAAAAAAACTGTATTTCATAAAAACATACTCTTATTTCTACATTAAACACAGAAATATTTATAAATTATTTTTTCCTTTATTGCAAACATGGTTTTAATTAATTGTTGAACTTACTATCAGGTAGCATCAGTGGTGTGAAATAATAACTAAATGTACGTAAGTACATATTCCGGATTTTGTTGACAAATGGATTTTACACTTCTTTTTATTTCGTTAGCATGTACAAATTGCCTAAACTGCATTTTTTTTCTCTTTGTATGGATTTCTACTTTTCGTTTAGTAAAAAAAATTAAAGCTTTTAAATCTTTAGTTTTGTCTTTATCTCGATTTAGAAATAGAAAAACAAGACGTGCACTTCAGACAGATTTTACTGTTTTGTTTCTGAAAAGGCAAGAAAGCATCGTAAGCACACAATAAACTATGTACCATGTATGAGAAAGAAACTGTAAAAGAAAGGCCGAGCCAAAATTGGTTTGCCAGATTTAGTTCTGAAAATTAATTCATTGAAAACTCTCAACGAGCTAGCCGTCCAATGAGACCCCTATCAAGGCCATTAATAGCTCGTAATAGCACAACACGTGATATTACATAGAATCTCAATGTACGCATACATACATTGAAAAAAGAATTCAAAAATCCTGGCTATGTCAAGAAACTCGATCTATGAATCCCTTACCAACTTAAGGAAATTAATTTGCAACAACGCATTTGCATCTGCGATTCTGAAACGCAACGAAATTGATCCATTTGTGAAAAGACCGATTACTGATAGCTTATAACAAAATTAATCGGAAGATATCGCGGGGAATGCAAGATGAACCAGCCCAGAAGATATCAAAAGGAGAGATTCTCCAGGAAAAGATTATGCAGTCCCTTTAGTGGGATTATAAAGGAATTCTGTTCTTTGAATTTTTAACAAACGACCAACTCAGGCGTGCACATTCAACAACTCGCCAAATTGAAACGATAAACAAAACAAATGTGGCAAATCTTAAGGTTTAATCTGTTTCGCACCATGATATTGGAAATCTCCACACATCTTTGGTCACTCAACCAAAAACTGTTGGATCTGACTTGGGACGGGCTGTCAAACCCACCATACAGCTCTGACTTTGTGAATCATGCTGCCATTTATTTCGTTCCATGCATAACTTCTTGAATGGCAAGATTTGTAATGACGCTAATGATGTCAAATCACACTTAATTCAGTTTTTTGATAGTAAAGATTAGAAATTTTACAAATGTGGAATTATGACACTGCCTGAAAAAAAGGGAAATTGAAAGGATGAAACTGATTTTAAAAAGTCATCGACAAAATCAGGCAGTACCAAATTGAATAAAGCTGTTTGTTAAGTAAAAATTTTGAACTTTCATTGTCAATCCAATATTATTAAGTAATAATAAATATTGTATACCTGCGCCACTGCTCGACCAGCAACGCCTTGAAAAAATTAGAAGTAGCCTGCACATTGAAAAAAAATCCTTACCCTTGATATTAACTAATAATCGATATCGTAATTATTGATAATCATATTCGCATAATAATTCAGATGACAAAATTAAATCCATATTGATTATAAGAACACAAGGCGCTTGAGCTATAAATAATACTATTTAAGAACAATGAATGAAAATCATCATACTCTAATAAGAGAAAGAAATGAAGAAATGGAATGAAAGGAAAACTTTGAATGAATATCAAAAATTTAGGAACATTTCTAAAACTATTTACAGCGAAGGAAATCTACACCTTTAAATTCGATACATGCATTTTGAAGGGAGGCATTCATCGCCAAATGAGATAGGTTCCCATAGCCATAGAACGGCCCGCTCATTTATAGTCAGTTTCTCCAAGAAGACATAAATATGCAAATGTGCATTTCCAAGTTCCTAAACTTGGTAACTTCACAACTGAGTGAGGTTAAACAACAGCCTCCTCGTAAATCCGCGTTCTCATCCTTCTATAATATTTACATTGTTCTCTGCTCCGTGCAGCTCAGTCGTTGGTTACATTCGAAATAGCCTTCTGGTAGACGGTGAATATCTAAATCGCATCTGCCGAGTGCTCTCGGTTTGATTATTCAAAATTCCTAGAATGCTCCTCCTGTGTGATTAGTTCATAATTGATCTGCTTATTTCACTAAGTCACTGCAATACACCACAAACTGAATATCTATGCGAATTTGTAATGAGTTTATTAAATATTTCGATGAATACTTAACTATTTCGATAGTAATATTATCAGTTCCGGTATAGAATTTAATCATTATTTTTTCTTTCTATATTATCTTATGGACTGCATGTTTGGGGAAAATTGTATTATAGGAGATGCAAAACTGGGTATTGAGCATATGATTACACACAAAAAAATTATATCACTTTAATATCCCTAAAACCATTTAATCTTAGCGAAGTACAATTTTTTATTTTAATAACTTTTGGAAATTAATCTTGAAGCAATTTTTCCATCGGTGTGTGTGTGTGTGTGTGTGTGTGTGTGTGTGTGTGTGTGTGTGTGTGTGTGTGTGTGTGTGTGTGTGTGTGTGTGTGTGTGTGTGTGTGTGTGTGTGTGTGTGTGTGTGTGAGAGAGAGAGAGAGAGAGAGAAAATTCTAACCAATTTTTAGTTTAATCCTCTTTTTAACTCTTATAATTCTGCTAGTGTTAACATTACAATAAAAAGGGAGCAGGGCACTATAATACTTTTATCAATTTACAATATATATACGGTACAAAACAACAGTAGTAACATGTAGTTCCTAATACCTAATATAGTAATATAAAATTCATTAGGAAATGAACATATAGTTAGCATTATAAATCTACATCTGTAATTCTACTTTTTATTCTTGTATTCAAAGAAAAATTATTGAAATAGAGAGAAAATCGGTAGAGTTTCACAAATCTATGCTTTTCGGGTTATCCTGAGTCAGAAAAAAGCATTTTTGAAATATTTTTGCCTCTGAACGTGATAGTTTAAAAACCTTTTGAACTAGACAGATGAAACTTGCCATATTATCCTTACATAATATTTGTAGATTTCTGATTAATTATTCACATAAACCATTCAGAGAAGGCCTTCTGTTCAAATGTCTCAGTCTAACTGATAACGATAACTACAAAGCGGGAAGAGTTAGACTGACAGTATTTGGTTAAAGGTTCTTAAGTATGGTTGGTTATATTATTATTATTATTGTTATTATTATTATACTTGATTAAGTTTATTATTGTTTAGATATAGATATTTATCAAATTTTGAGGAAAATCCAATCGATCATGAATCGTAAGAATGATTGTCTTTAATTTCGTATGCATGTAAAAAATAAATAAATAAAACAAAAAGAAAATTACTTTAATGAAATTTTATCTTTTGATTATAATTATAGATTTGATTATATTAATTAGAAAGGATCTATTGATCTTAATTATAGATTTGATTATATTAATTAGAAAAGATCTATTGATTATAACTATAGATTTGATTATATTAAATAGAAAAGATCTTTTAATTATAATTATAATTCTATGTCAAATCTGTTTTCAGTCGGTCAGAAATAAGTATTTGTATATCAATCAAATCATTGCAATTAATCGTGATTATTAATCACACGCTAATAGATCCTTTTGTAGCTACAGTTCGTTAAATCCATGGCATTAATTTATCTACAAGTGCATTCATTAGAGAATATACGAGAAAATTTCGAGTAAGTCATTCCAGACTTGTTTCCTCTTAAAAAAAAGCAGAAAGATTCAGAAATGAAAATAGGGACGTAAAGATTTGGTAATAAGGTTTCGGCTTCGAAAGCGGTGGGTTTCATTTTTGAGATATGATTCCACCGAATAACTGTCGTGAAAGCAGGTTTGATGCCTGTTAAATCTGTCGGGGGCAAATGACTTCCCGCTAGTGTGGTGTGAAAGTTTTTAGGGGGTGTCAGCTGGAAATCGTCCTCTGGTCGCAGCTCAAAATTGCGAGGCACATCCCAAAATTTCTCTAGTATTTCTCTAAGAAAACGAAACATTAGTATAACTAAACTAAAACTAAATCGGGTTTTTAGTATTTGTATATTAACCACATCCTTGCGATCAATCCTCAAGGCTATTGATCACACGTTAGTGATAATGCACGACATTAATTTATGCCCAAGCGCATTCCTTACAATGGATACGAGAAAGTTTCAGGTAAATCACTCTAAACTGGTTCCCTTTATAAAGGTAGAAAGATTCAGACACAAAAACTGCACGCTTCCTGGCGATAAAGAAACTGCATAATTCAAAAGAACGTGTCATCTTAAGAAAAAGCCGAAAAACAATTTTATAAATGAAAAAAATGCATCTAAAATGAAAATTTTTTTAAAAATCTTTCTCATCTTTATTCTAAGCAACGCTGCCTAAGCGATCTGGATGTCAGAGAGCCAGATGTCTCACCAGAAACCACTCCGCACACAAACAAACCGCGCTAAAGTCGCCCCCTTTTTTTTTCACCACACTTTTCCCTTTTTTTATCCACACTTCTGCTCAACACACGAGCGGAAGTACCGAAAGAATGGATAAATATTTATCCACTTCGGGGCCGGGCTGGGAGACGAAACCAATACGGCGACATCCTGTTGGGGCGGTGCGATATTGATTTACGGCTACTTACTACAACACACGAGACTGAAACACACTTTCCGGATCAAAGCACACGATGCGGCAATTTTTACTGGAAGGGCAAACACACATTTTATTTTTTATTAATATTAACGTCATGGGATGAGGTTGATAAAAGTTCGAAAGCAAGCACAAGCGAGCATCGAAGTCGAAACAAGATTTTTCAATTAGGTCGCTCGGTGGGTGGGAGTGTTTTTAAAGATAAGATGCCGGAATGTCTTAAGTAGAGAGTCATTTTCTGCATTTCTGCTGCGGGACTTTTCACGATTATTTAGGGTTACTAAATTTTTCCTTCCGAAATAAATTTATTACCTTCCGGGACAGCGAAACATCGGTGCTGTTTCCGAATCTGCGAAGGAAGATTAGAATTTTGGTTTCATGGATTTTAGCTCGAAGAGGTTTTGTTCGTATTTTAATGCGAATTCTAAACTTAATAGAGCTATTTGCATCAGTATTTTCTTATTTAATGATGCTCAAACTTCCATTCGTAGGGAGGGTGGGGAGGAAGGGGGTTCTCCAAATACAATTTCTTCTTGAAGGGAAAAATAAATACGTTTTTATACCTCATTAAGTTTTGGCCCATGATAGCACATTTTAAAAAAACAAAATCACGTATAACTCGAGCATAAAATTTTGGACTATATCACTGCATCCCTATTGCTCTGTTTTTAACATTCACAGGAACAAGTCAAAGGGTTCTATCATTTGACCACTTGATGATCCTGCGAAATCAGTAGGAGGAGCGTTATGTTGACTTATTGGTGTCAGCACATTATATATGAATCTTACTTTTCATGTGATAACACGATTTTGTTTTCGTTAGGGAGGTTGAAATTTTTACCTGCAATGTATTTTTACCTACTTTTGCCAATGTTTTATTATTTTTATGTATGCTTCTTTGACAGCAGATACGTTTTTAAAAGGATGATATAAAACTATGACATCATAGCTATTATGTTATCTCAAAATCAGTTGAGCTCCAAAATTTTGTTTGCCAGCTAGAAAAATTAAGAAAATTAAATTTAAAATTATAATGATAATTTTAAAAAATTATCATTATATATATATATATATATATATATAGAGAGAGAGAGAGAGAGAGGAGGCGATAGAGAACGATAGAGAAGTTTCGTGATTGTTTCAAACTGGTTTAAACTGGTCAATGACTTAAATTAATTAAGATAAATAATGACTTAAAAATTAATAATGTCCTCACATTAAAATTGAAATTTGCAATGGTAGATTTCATTTTGCTTTTTATTTTAATAATATTTTTTGTATAGGATGATATTTATGCGTGATACAATAATAAATTATCTCTACTGTTTATGATACAGTTTTAGTTGGTATACTATAAAATATTTTTCTTATACATACTTCACGTCACACCTATCACCTGTAACATCTGGCACTGACTATTCTGAAAGACGTATAATCTAACTTAAAATTCTCTACAAGTGAGAAGTACCATATTATTTTTTGGAAGATCGGAGCTTCCTACGAAATGCTTTTTCAAAGTAGTATCTTAATATTAAAGAAATCACAATTTTTTCCTTGAGAACTTCAGGGGTATTTTCTGTCATTATAACAATTTTTAAAAAGCAGCTTTTCAATAAAAGGATTTAAAAAAAATCCAGTTTTCCAGTTACCAATTTATTTCTTCAATTTTATAACTGTTTCAAAAGTTTCTGAGAAACAATTAGTGATAATTATTTTTTTCCAGCTATGTATTAGCTATTTAATAAAATTATTAGACTATTCAAACGCTTAACAATCTACAACTGTGGAATTTGTTCCTATAATATTACTTAATTAAAAATTAATTAGTGAATATTTTCTTTTCTGTAAATACAGCCATGTTTGCATAGCACATTTTGCTGAGAAGACTCTAAATGGGTAATATTTCTTTTCCTATAAAATCTACAATATAATCTACAATTTTGGTTAACAATTTGAATACTAAATTTTGTTTAACTAATCTACTGCGTTTCGCACCATTTGTGTTCATTGAACCCACAACCTTGAAATCCAAATTTCTAAAATATATATCTCATGGTTAAAATGTGGTTATATCTAAAATACTAGATACCTTCTATTCAGATTCTATTTTGTGACGGATGAAATTCTTTCTGCATACCTTTCCGTTCTACTTACTTTATTTCATTTTAATCGTTTCTTCGTGTGGCCATGCTTTTTCATATCCAAGAAAAAAATTCTTCATACATAAAAAAAGCAAATTTCCCAAAATTCAAATACTACATATAGATAGATATTATTTTAAACATTTATTTTTGTGCCGATAATACCATTTAACAAACGCATGAATATGGCCTTATGTTCCGAAAAAATAAACTGCGCTTTAAGCTAAAAGTAAACCATTTTGTTAAAGAAAACAATAAAATTCGAAGTTTAATTATTTCCGTTAAGTTTCCATAAAAATATCTCTGAAGAAATGTCTAGATATTAAGATAGAATCATTTTAACTAATAAAATATCTATGAGCTAAGTTATTTTAATAAATTTCGAACTGCTTTCATTTAATATCCTGTGTCTCGAGAAAAACTTTGAATTGAGGAATCGTCCAGTAAAGAAAGGAAACCTCTTTTTTTCGGTTCTCCATTTTTCTTCTTTCATGAGAGTGGCAATTTGAGAATATCTCGAAGCTTTCTTATTTGATTAATTCAGAAGTAACTCAAATTGTTTTATAAAGTAATAATTAAAATCCTACATTAAGAAAGCTTTACCGAAACTGTGACCTAGATTTTCTGATATTTTATTTAGTCACTGTAAAAAAGTTCTTCTAAAAGCAAATTAGTGACGCAATGGGTTGTTAAATAAAAGAATCCTTTCAAGTATTACAAAGAGGATAGCAATCATACATATAGTTTTCACATACAGAAATAATTCTTAACTGAGGGGAAGCTACATTTTACGGGGTTTCACATTTCAGCATATTTCTAAATTAACAGCTCTGAAGCTGGGAATTTCATCACAATATGAAGCTTACATTACCAAATTTTTTTACAATAATGTGTCTACTTCAAATATTAGAATACAAAAAAGGATTTTTTTCATCACAACTGTGCAATGCAACTGATTTTCAATAGAAATGCAATTAATTATCTGTGAAAGTGATACATAAATATAAACAAATATAATTAACAACTAAACAAACAAGTCATATAAATAGATAAGAATATGTGAAGAGTTAAATAGTAAGCAATAGCATTTTCCACGTTATTTCATTTCTTTTAGTTTTTTTTTATCTTGTTAGCTTATTTCCTATATTCTATAAGACCAAGAAAAAAATTCTGATCTCAAAGTTTCATTACAATCAAAACAGGAATACTTAAATTTTGTAAACAATTTACTCAAGTGTTCTAATAAAAAATATCATTCTTACAATATTTGTAAACAATTCCTCTTGAATGAGAATTGAATTCCATTCCTTCATTCTACACTACAAGTTCAATCAACAGAAATTCTGTATCAAAACTCACCTAGAAAAAGAAAAAATATTTATATTAATCAACAGAAATTTCAATCCAGGTAGAAAATCCAAAATCATCAAACATATATTTAATCAGAAATACCGGAAAATCTACAGTAGTACTCTTCATTACAATAACAATTCATTGTGATTATTTCCAAAATATTCTAAAATTTCTTAATGCACGTGATTTTAAATATTATGTAGCGAAACAATATTATTTAAGAAATGAAATGCAGTGTATAAAATAAATAACAACTGTCTCCCTTTGTGTGTGTGTGTGTGTGATGCTATTTTAAAATATTAATTTTAATCCTAATTAATTTCCAAAGCCCTATCTTATTTTAGCCCATAGCAATATCATTCTAAAATATTCTCTTATTTTCTGATCCATTCCACTTCTTCTAGTTAATTAATTCAACAAAAGTTTATCAAAATTGCTGAATCAGCTAAAAGACGAAATTCCCACTCTCTGTGCAAGAAGAAGAAAATTGCCGACCTAAACAAAATACTTTTAAAAAGATCCCTGTGTTTCCCTTGCCTCTTATCCGTGTGTCATGGTAATCCTCATCGAATTCGGATTTTATAAGCTCTAAAAAAGATATTCTCCCTATCAAAATGTTCTAACAAATCACGCAGATTAGAAACAAAAGACTAACATGTGTCAACAACAGAGGCAATTATTCGTAACGGAAATTCAAATGTAGATGTACTCATTCCACGCGTTTCCATTATTCCCATTGACATATTTTTTTTCAAACGATTGCAGTTCCCCATTTGACTTGCATTCTCAATCCCCATCAACAAGACGCAAGGTCAATCCTTTCAATTGCGAATTGAACCTAGAACATCTATGCTTTTCACGTATTCAGTTATAGGATGGATACTCACAAGTCGGACAGCGAACAAATTTATTCGTTTTTATTGAAGACGGCAAGATAATATATATATACACTGAAATGACAAAAGTCATGAAATGACTGTTAATATCGTGTCGGTCCTCCTTTTGACCGGCGAAGTGCAACAACTCGACGTGTCATGGAGTCCACAAGTCGTTGGAAGTCCTGTGCAGGAATATTGATCCATGCTGTCTGTATAGACGTCCATAATTGTGAAAGTGTGGATGGTGCAGGATTTTGGGCACGAACGGACCTTTCGATGATGTCCCATAAATGCTCGATGGGATTCATATCGGGTGATCTAGGTGGCCAGATCATGCGCTGGAATTGTCCGGAATGTTCTTCAAACCAATCGCGAACAGTTCTGACCCGGTGACATGGCGCATTGTCATCCATAAAAATTCCATCGTTGTGTGGGTACGTGAAGTCCATGAATGGCTGCAAGTGATCTGCAAGCAGCTGAACATAACCATTTTCAGTCAATGCTCGGCTCAATTGCACCAGAGGACCGAGTCCATGCCATGTAAAAACAGCCGACACCATTATGCAGCCACCACCAGCTTGAACAGTGTCTTGCTGACAGTTTGGGTCCACGGCTTCGTGGGGTCGGCGCCACACTCGAACTCTACCATCAGCTCGTAACAACTGAAATCGTGACTCATCTGAACACGCCAGGGTTTTCCACTGGTCTAGGGACCAGTCGATATGCTCACGAGCCCAGGAGAGTCGCTGAAGGCGATGTCGTGCGGTAAGTAAAGGCACTCGAGTCGCTCTTCTGCTGTCATAGCCCAAGAAAGACAAATTTCGCCGCACAGTCTTATCGGACACGTCCTTCATACGTCCCACATTGATTCCTGCAGTTATTGGACGAAGTGTTGCGTGTCTATTAACATTGACCATTCTACACAGACGTCGGCGGTCTCGGTCGTGCAGGTGGTCGCCCACTGCGCTGTCCATGATGGGATGGGATACCTGAAATTTCATACTCTCGGCACACTCTTGATACTGTGGATCTCGGAATGTTGAATTCACTAACAATATCCGCAATGGAATGACCCATGCGTCTAGCTCCAACTAACATTCCACGTTCAAAGTCTGTTAATTCTCGTCGTGCCACCATAAATCACGAAAAACCTGTTCACATGAATAACCTGAACACAAATGAAAGCTCTGGAAAACGAACTGCGCATTTATATTTTTTCGCTGCGATACTACTGCCATCTATATATTTGCATATTGCTATCCCTTTGACTTTTGTCACTTAAGTATGTATATATATATATATATATATATATATATATATATATATATAGTCTACCCTAAAGTACTTGATTCATAAAGTTAAAAATAATAGAAAGATCTTATTTATAATTCTCCTTTATAAATTATTTTTCCTTTAAAAACAAATATTCAAAATTCAAAACTGTCTCTTTTTAGTAGGGTATGCCAAGTCGCTTAAGATTATTTTTTAAATTAATTAAAAGTAAAGAGCAATGTTAGAATTCCCCACTTATTTTATTTTATCACAGAACAACTAGAAAAAAAATATGTTTCTGAAACTTGTGAATACTTAAATAATGCCAGAAGCAGACAAATCAAAGTTTCTTAACAACAACAATCCACAACTCCTTATCGACGTTGTTCAAATAAACAGAAAAATGAGAAAAAATTCCTTCTTTTACACCGCCAGAACTTACATCAAAAATATGTCAACATGGCGAATTTCCTCTGAAAAGTAAGTGAATATCTGAACAACTTCTGCCGGATTTGATCTGCTTAAGATAGATGGGAAAGGAATTTCGCTGATCGAAGCAGAAAGGGAAAAAAAAGAAATATATTGGAAGGAAAGAAACTCGACTTTTTCCCGTCAGTTCAACGGAAATAAATATTAAGATTTCTCACGGAATAAAAGTAATCGTTTTCTAATATTGTACATTTTGCTTGTATCAGTTGTGCGACTATAATTCGAATTTCTGAAGCAATAAAGTAGAAACATTCGAAATATGTGTTCTCTTCCATTAAATGTGAGAGTTCATCTCGGGTGATAAATAACATTATGTTACATTTAAAGAACGAAATTTCTTCAAGGATGAAATAACTATTTATTCGAAAACATTTTTTAAAGGGCAAATTCATTTCAAGTTTGAATCAATTTTATTTAGAATATGTTTTTTCATGTAAGAACGATGGTTAAAATGATTGTTATAAAAAGCTTTATGCATTAGAATGGGCCATAACAATTTTGAATTTTCTTTAAATTCAAATACGAGAAAATGGCTACAGAAAACAAAACGATATACGTTGAGCTGAAAATTGTAGTTTTTTATATATTGATATTGATTATGATAATTGATTTTTAATAATGATAATAAATTAAAAGTAAGTAATTTATTTTCAAATTCTTTTTTCTATAAATAAGTATCATTTATCCTAAAGTAAGTAATTGTAGAAATAAATAAAATATAATCTTATAAATAAAACATTTATGAAAATAACTTCAGAATATGCAATGCAATTCCATTTTTTGTTTCCCAATTTATTTAAAAGGTTTGTAATTTTTTGTTGTTGAATTTAATGCTCTTCCGTAATAAATAATTTATTTTTTAAAAAAACTATTTTTTAAATATCATTTATTATAAATTAAATAATTGTAATAAATAAATAATATATAACATTTTAAATAAAACAATTATGAAAACTTCAAAATATGCAATATCATTCGCATTTAATGTGTTCAAAGTCGCTTTAAAAGTTTGCTATATTTTTGTTGATCAACTGAATTCTCTTCAAAATAAAATAAAATACAATCGATGGAAACAAAATATGCAATAAACTTTGAAGCGAAAAATCAAAATTGAAAACAAGTTTTAATTTCATTTTCTCCTTAAACAAATAAATTTTAATTATGAACGACATTTTAACATCTTACTATTAGAAAGCGGAAGGAAACTTGTTATTCAAATAGAAAAGTTCCACTATAGTAGCAATGAAAATTACTACAAAGTGTCACTCTCTCTAAATTAACCCATCAGTAGGAATTATTGAAGTAAAACATTTTAATATACAAAATATGAAACGTTAATTGCATAAACCCTTTGCATATTAACCCTTCTTTGCATGATGATGGGAATTTCCTTCATATTTAGCGAATAAAAAAATCGCACTCCAAAAAGGTGTGCTGTAAATTGGTTGTTGCTGGTAATTACAATTCTGTCATAAGGAACATAGATCTCAAAAATATTAAATGTCACAATGATTATAGCGGATTTGAATTCGTCATTCCGCTGTTTGTCGTAGTTGGAAGAAAGGTAAGATTTCTTTATAGCTAATCTGAGATTTCTTCGGTAATAAAAGCGATAATGAGTGGAAACATTTAGAAGACCTTTGAAGATTTTGTACTGGGCTTAACAGGTAAATTAGATGATGATATATATTTCAATCATTTTATACTATATATTTATATTACGATTTTTTTTAAATATTTTTCCTTTAATCTAGAGCATAAATTATTATATCACCTGGATCCTGCAAAGAAGAGTTAATGATGCCACTTAATTAAATGGACTATTAATTTTAAAATTGCACTGTGATTTGGAGAATCTCCACTTTGCGGTTCATGTAGTGATAATTTAATGATTCGCCAAATTTTAATTTTGATTTTCTAGAGATTTCTAATTTTCTGATTTTCATAGAGACCATGTACACTTTCCTGACTCGTCTGATTTTAACTTGTTTTCCCTAATAGGAAAAAGATCTCAATCAAATTTATTTCCCATTTTGAAAAAAAATCAAACATTTTAGTGAAAGTTAAATGTAATGTTACATTTTTACTTAATGTTTTACCAGATTTTAAGAAAGGTGTTAAGGAACAGAATTTAAAAACTCAATAATACTCTTGTTTTCGATGCAGCATATCCTAGAAAAGGATTTTTCGCCAGGAAATTACCACATCCAATCCAATCCAATTTAAATTGCACGTATTTTAGACATTATTTTATTGTATACAAATGCATATATGATAAGCAGATATGTTCAAATTCTGAAATAGTTTTACATTCACTTAATTAATTAATTTAGGAACTTTACGTACTTTTTAAACATAAGAGATGCAATGACTTAAACATTTTTTCTAATAACTAAAATGCTATTGATTAAACCAAATATCTCAATTCAAAAGCATTTAATCAAATCATATAATCCCATTTAAAACATTTGTATTGTTTCTAAAACTATTTTTAATAATATCCCTTTAAAAAATCAATCCTTTAAAACTTTCCCTGCGCAAATTGTTGAAACATTTTTGGCATCGACCACATTTTATTCATCATCATTTCCAACTAATTCTATTTTTTATCATTTTACTCTGAGAAAATTGCTTGTAATTAACTAATTTCATTCGAAAAGAAAAAAATTACTCGATTGCAAGTAGAATAATCAGATGGAGTGAAGGAATATTACATTCTGGAAAGAAGCATTACGAAACAAAGATAATTTGAAACAGTAATTTTATAAATTTAGAACACAGATGTGCAACAGATCGGGAGAAGCAGAAGAAAGAAAAAAAAAAGTGCGTTTGAATGGCGTTCAAGAGAGCTGATCTTCGGAGGTAAAATTTGAGAGTTAAAAAATTGAACTTTGCTCTGCTGCTAATTATTCTTTTAATCTTACTCTAATTAAATTGAAGAGCCTTTCATCGCACTTCTTGATTCTGAATGCGCAAAATGGGATGAGAAGTTTCCCATGCAAAAAAGGTTAGAAAAAATTGTACTTTTATCAAAGTGCTTAAATTAAGAATTTGTGAATACGAGAATTTCACACGTTTCTTAAAAATAGTTAAAAGAATAAGTTTAATTAAAAATTCATAATTTCTTTACTTTGCTGTTCATCAAGTTAATTTCTAATAAATCTAATTTGATAAAATTAAAATTCGAGAATAAAAGTTGCCTAATTAATAATGCTAAAATCATTAATCGTTTTAACTTGTAATAATATCATAAGTATTAACACTGTTGTTTATGACTTTAAATTATATAACTTCATTATCTTTCGCACAATTGTGCAAAAGCAACGTAATTAGAGATTTTAATATTATTAAACTGCTAACAATATCATGACTATTAATATTGTTGTATATAACAGCAAAAATTTAATTTCAATATATTTCGCTCAATTGTGCAAAAGTAACGTAATTAGCAATGTTAAATAATTTAACTGCTAACAATATCATTACTATTAATATTGTTGTATATAACAGCAAAAATTTAATTTCAATATTTTTCACACAATTGTGCATAACAGTTATATTTTTTTATTTATAACAAAGTCGTTCTAATTTACCCATAGCTAAATTTTCAAAAGAACAAAATCTATTTAATATACTATTTAAGAAATGGAAAATTTTAAATTAAAAACTGCAGAAATTCTTTCAGAACAATCCATTTATCAAAATTTCTGTTTTCTATGTGAAAATAATTTGGTTTATAAAGCCACACAGTGTATAAATTTCATAATTTGTAAAAGGAATAATTATCAATTATTTCATTATTTACACATTTATAGTGATTTACATCTCATAATGAATTTGTTTCTTTATTTAAAACCCCAATGTTTAAATAAAACAATGGTATTTTTAATTAAAAATATATGCAAATATGAAGATTCCATAGATTGCAAAATATCTCATATTATTTGAAAAATTTTCAAAATATCCCATATTATTTGAGGAAAAATTCACAATTTTGATTCCATTGATTTTCGATTAAAGCATTAAATTGGTGTATCAAATGGTAAAAAAATTGGGTATTATATATGAACTATTTTGCATTTAACCAAGACGACAAGATCACCAAAATTACTTATACGTTTTTTTTTATATTTTGGAAAAAAATTTTATTTAAGAATTTGCTCATAAGCAATTCTGCTTAAGAATTTGCCATAAGAGATTCTAAAAATTTTACTCTTAAGTAATTCTGCATAAGAATTATCAAAGTAAGAATTATCAAGTTGAATTTCTTTAATTACTATTCGCTTTTCTTTGTTCGTCTAAATGATGAAAAATAATTGAATCTATATCTTTACATAAATTTTTGAAAAGATATTAGGATGATTTTTTAAGTTTTTAATCAAATTTGGAAACTCACGCGAATTAATCATCAAATCATTATAATTTTTTATGAACATACATCATCCGAATATATATTCAGATAAAATTTATTTATGGATATAAAAATTAACTATTAGTTTACAAATTATTAAATATGAATAGATCATTCAACTTATAATAAATCAAAATTAATAAAATAAACTGAATTCTGTATAAATATACTCAATCATATGTATATGATAACATTTATTATAAAACAAATTATAGATTTCATTTATAATGTATTTTTCTTTTACGTTTTCTTTAAAATAAAACAGTTTGTGCTTACGAACAAAATTTTGTTATTAATAATATTGGTTAGAAGTACTGAATCATATCTATATGATAAAATCAATCGTATAAATTTTATGATACAGATATTATTTCTAAAATATATAAAAATTTAAAATTTATTGATAATATCTTAGATAATTTTAAAGGAGAATTATGTTATAATTAACATTACTTTTGAATTCATAAACAAACGAATTGAATTTATTTTAAGAAGTGTCACAGTGCAGCAATTGAATCGTTCCTGTCTTTGAATACAATTTATCCTCCTATTTACCTCCTAATTTCAAGCTAATTATACTTTTTAGAACTTCTTTCATAGAAGATTGCTTCTAATTAACTGATTTCACTCCAACAAAAAAAAATCAATCACTAAAGAAATGCACATAATGAAGTTCGGTAATGGAAGATTGCATTCTCAAATACGGTACTATTAAGCAAAGATAATTGGAAACAGTAATTTAATAAATTTAAAATACAAATGTGCAACAGAGTGGGAATTAAAGAAATAAAAGAATGACACAGATGGCGTTTTAACAAAGCTAATTATCGTAAGTAAAATTCGAGAATTTAAAAATTTTATTTTGTTTTTTATGCTAATTATTTTTCTTAACCTGTACTGAATTAAATATTGCACCTTTCCTGATTCTGAGTACACAATTTTTCTTTTGAAATAAATAAAGAGAAGAAATGCTGTTTTTTTTCTAGTGTGCCCATTAAGAATTAAGGAATATAAAATCTGTTTGATCTGTTAATCTTCTCGAACTGTTTCTTAAGAACAAGGTGATAAATAAGTGGAAAAAGGTATTTACTTAAAAATTTGAAAAATAAATATTTCTGTTGCTAATCAAATCCATTTCAAATGCAGTTTAAGATAATTGGAAAAACCCAATTATGTATTTAATTTGTTTATAAATTGTAATAAATTAAAGAGTCATTTTCATTATCAATATTTTAAATTAAATTATAAACAAATATTATATAGCTGACTGGTGAAATATCCATAGAATTAAAAGTAAA
>JAOUZG010027119.1:1069558-1094506 GCA_026289955.1 Argiope argentata
TGCTTCTATATGAGGAATAATATATTGATATAATAGGATGAATAATTAAGTGAAACTGCATCAATGCAGAAAACTGTCTTAAATTCGATATATATTACTCAGACATTTAAATTTTCAATTTCGCAATAATATCATAGGCCTTGACTTCATTTGGGAAGTAGTATAACAAGCAGAACACGTGTAAGCCTATTTTATTTGGGTGAAATATTAAAAAGCTATTCTATGCAGATGCACAATCTAAGAACAATACTCTGCAAATCCTTATCAATTCGCGACTGTTTTCCTCTTTTGGTATCCTTAATTTTGTTCAAATCTCAATGCAATGCAAGCAATTCTTTACATACGGTGACGCTGTTTAGTTTATGTTGAAGTCTTATTGAACGAAAAGGCCACTACAGGTCCATTTCATTAAACTTCACATTTTTGTAAACAATAGAGTGTAACGTTTCTCGAGAAAACTTGTTTAGATCTTCAGTTCATCAAATATTATGCTCTTTTCCACCACAATCAAACTCGACATGACTTTGAGATTTGCTGTCATATACAAGTTAGAGGGTATTTTATGCCCAAGTTTTTAGCTGTAATTTCTTTTTCACGGAGGAATTTGGTTGATATGCCTGTCTTTGATATTACTTGGTCTTCACTCATCGAAAAGAGGAAATATGCCGGAAGAGGACATAACTTGACAAATAAACGTTTTTCTGACAAACTCCTAATGCTTATCTCAGTTCATAATAATTACCTTTCTCAACTTTGTCATGCACATTTGTAATGACACAATAAGAAGAAAAACGCTTGCTTTAACTATTCTCAAGCTCGTAGTTTTTGCTTTCTAGTATCCATTATTTTGGTGTCCCCGACCATAAATAGTTGGCTTAATATGTATTTGACCTTACAAAACGGATCACAAAGTATTGTATTTTCTAAAAGTATAATAGCCATTTTCTCCAGGCAGCTAACATATCTTTGCTGACATCATGGAGTCAACAATCGTTTCTATTTCAGTAAATAAAATATTTCAATTCATTGTTAGTAAACATTTCGAAAATATGTATTTAAGGAATAAATTTTCGTATTTTATTTTGACTCTGAAATCCTAGATTCCCAACGTTGTCGATACGCAGAATAAAATGCTATATTAAATTTTTTTTTCTAAATTAGTTTGCTAATATTAGCATGATGCCTTTTTGAGAAAATTCTAAAAGAAGTTTCATACCCTTCACCCTCCCCTTCATTAGGCATCTGATGATTCACTTTGTTTACAGTAAGATGTTGCTTGCTTCTCCATTTCAGTTCAATGTTTTCTTATCAAACTATTTTGACCCAATTTTTTTATATAATCTGAAAACAAATCTGGTATGGAAAATAATTTTTTATCAAAGCTTAATAAATTTAGAAAAAATACAAATGTAGTAATTAAATTTCAAAAATGCATAACAACTTTATATTAAGATCAATCAAAAAATTCAAATTTTATATCATGAGTTTTAATATTTACTGTATTCAAATATTATTATTCAATATATATATATATATATTTAAAAATATTGCAACTTAATACAATGATATTTTTTAGGAAATATTCAATAATTCTGAAGATATTCATCATACACCATATAGTTTGTATAATTGTTTTATTTATTATAACATAATTTACAGATCACAAATCATGAACCTTCCTTGACGATTTATTTACAAATCTTAAAAAATGAGAATTATCTAACCATAAAAGAAAAATACTCTCACAAGCAGAAATTGCATGCAACTCGGGGATTTTATTAATAATTAATTAGTTTTCCATTTGGTTTCATAGTGAGCTTAGCCAAAATGCGTGATGTTACTGAAGCGCTATTTCATCACTCTAAATCACTCTAAACTCGAATCACAATTTATTTCTCTGACTATCACCAATTTAAATCCATTATCGAGGTCAAATCTACATCTACAAAACTATCCCGGCCATTTTTTAAAAAATCTATATTGAGGATACCTTTCCCGAGTTAGAAAAGTGGAAAAGTTGTTAAAATTCATAGAAATTGTTAATAATTTATTATTTAAAAGCAAAATGAAGTACTTTTCCATTATCCTGGTGGCAGCAAAAAATCGCCACAAAAATATGGCGGAATTTTACATTATTTGGTGATTTTTCGTTTTAAAATTTCTGAAAGAAATTTGGAGGAGTTCTACATTTTTTTGGAGATTTTTAGTTACCGCCCGACTAACGGAAAAGTACCCAAAATAATTATTTAGTCCTATTTAGCATGTATTTCTTGACTTTGCATACATTAAAAGTTTTAATTTTAAATAATAATTTACAGATCAAGATATGATATCTAAAAGTTAATAGACAATTGAATTAAAATTTGCTTCTAATTTTTGATGAGTTACTTTTTTTTGCAACTACTTCTTCGAAATCTTGGATGTTCAAAACTAATTAACTTCATTAAAAAATTTAACAATTATGTCACGGCAAAGGTATCAAATGATTCGCATTTGTCTGACTGCGCTTGGCGGTTATTGTTTAAATTAAGTGTCTCGGTATTCATAAGATGAGCTTTAAAGATTGATATATTGAATTAATCAAACAATCTTTACAAAGAATTTCATACTCACAAATGACGCTTTGGGGTACAATCGCAAAAAATAATCTTTAGAAGATAGGATATGTTTGCTTACTGCATCGAAACCATGTTGACAATAACTACTTACAGTGGCTTACACTAACATGAAAACACGCTTGGAAAAATTAGCGGAGGGTTTAGTGTGTATTTATCGACAAATTTTCTTAAAGGTTCTCGTTACTCAAATATGCGCTTCGGTTTCATGTTTGTGATTAATGTGTATCTTTCAAATTGTTCGCTAGTTCAAAATCGCAAATTATAAAGAGTAATATGTAGCAAAATTTTTAAATAAAATTTTTTACTTTACTATTTTAGTTTTTTTGCAATTCTTCTTTCTTTCTCTTAGGACTTTTTGGTTTTATTTATAAATATTTTTTAATTCGTTTAACAAAGCGGCTTGCTTAATTATACATTTCTTTCACTGATCACTAATAAATAAAAAAATTAAACTCATTTACTTTTTTCTGTAAATAATCTAATTTTAAGGATATTATTTATAATTTTTTTATGAAAAATTTGTATACTGATGGATTTTTTTATCCAAAATATATTAATTAAACTTTATGTTTTGTCAATATGGATAAAAGCCTAATGTATAATCATATATAATTATCTTAACTCTGATTCCTTTATTTACTAGGCTCCTTAAAATTGTAGAAAAAATAACCTTCTAGACGGGTCGCCAATTTATTAATAATATCTCGGATACCATTAATGCAAATTATCTGACGAAAATTGTAACGAAATCTCTTATGTACTTAAGAAAAATTTGAAAATTACATGGAAAAGTACGATTATTAAATTGATATAATTCAAAGGACAGTTTTTAAAATTTTGGAAAGATGGCAAAGTTTAGCTTAGTTTTTAAATTAATATAAATTTCAAAAAATTCCTTCTGTGGTGCTCATTTTTATCCTCCAAGATATATATGTGGTAAATATAACTCAAACTAATTGACCAGCAGAGCGTCAACACTTACATGCACACACATTCATCTTTATTACTGTTTGAGATGGAGATCAGCACACCATTCCAACGCATTTAATCGAAAGGATCGCTATCGCATCATACTAAATCACAATTGCTTATTAAGGAATATTATTGTAATCTCATTGCTCTATTCACTTGTATTTCAGGAGTTCAGTTTAATTTTAGTTTTGTTATATTAACGTTCTGTTGTAAAGCAGCACTACGGCTATTTTGGGATGTACCTCGTAAATTTAAATCTTTTTCAAATGATGAGGACGACACGTGAGCTGACATATCCCTCTCCACACTACGCCATACCAACGGTAGGACGTTTGGCTCCGACGGATTTAACATACAGCAGAGCCCCTTACACCACGGCTATTCGATGGAATCGGGTCTCGAGCCTGAATCGGGTCTCAAGCCGAGACCTTAACACCAGGCTAACAAGCCCTGTATTTCCGGAGATTAAGAAACTCGGGTTCAGGCACTCCTCCTCAAATCGGCAAAACATACTACATATTAATTGTAACTTATATATTAATTGCTGATTATGATTTGTGGAATTTGCCACATCTCATTAATCTTGAGGCAAATTCCCGCTCGTCTCATTCAAACTTTAAGTGTATTCGATAAAGTAGGAGTAAATTCGAAAAAGAGTTTAAAATGTTTTTTTTGTCCAAAAAAATGACGGTACGCTATTGCCATTATATCTGTTATGTGGTTTACTAGTTATAATGGTTTCATTAAAGAAATTATGCTGTTTTCCATCACTACGGATAAATTTAATGAATCAAATTATAAACTTTTATAATGACATAATGTCTCTATTTCAATGGAATGATCTATATTAAGCAAATTCTTAAAACCTCAATTGTATGTCATACTTCAGCAAAACGCTGTTTTTCTAATAAAATACGAGACTGCAAGCATAAAAAGCGATTGCCACAGGAATACATGTAGGTGCATCAAATGAAAGTAAAGGATGTGTCAGAAAAAATATAGAACACAAATTCATTGGAGAATACTTATAAAATAATTCGATGGAATACTTCAAAGAATTATACCATTATTAATACTATGTGGTATAGCATATTAAATCAAGTAGAGAGCAAATTAAAAAATAAAATTTTAAAGCATTCAAAGTAAACTTTTGATGGATTTCCTCCAAAATAATTTAAATTATAACTCGAACAATATTGAGTAATTATGATTTAGCTTTATTAAACATA
This sequence comes from Argiope argentata, assembly GCA_026289955.1. Lineage (NCBI taxonomy): Eukaryota > Metazoa > Arthropoda > Arachnida > Araneae > Araneidae > Argiope > Argiope argentata. The sequence continues at coordinate 1,074,378 of JAOUZG010027119.1, forward strand.
TTTTATCCACTTTAATTGGAGTATATGTTTCCTTTCTTCTATTCATTCACAGACTCTTATAGAGATTCCTCTTCGTGTTTGAGACCAAATGTGAAATTTTTAAACTTGACATTTCCTAATTCCTGATGAACACAAAATTTCATCCACGATTTTACAATCACCTTATAAAGATATGCAACGTCAAAAGAACATGCAATTTAGACAGTATCCTATCCAACCATTAACTCAATAATTCCATCAAACCTTAGATTTTTGTATAAATTCTTTAAATGGATTCTTCAATAATATTTAAAATTCATTGCCTCCAACATATCAAAAGGCCTCTTTGTGTCGATTCATTATAATTACAATCTTATTATGATTTTCTAAATCATATCAATAGTAATAAGATATTTTTGTGCCTAGAAAATAAGTACGATTTCGATTTCCTTAAATAAATTGTGATTTTATTCTCAAGGATACGGTTCCTTTGGTTTCCACATTCATCAACTTTTAAATGATCATTTATATCAATACGATCCCTTGCCTTAAAATTAATGAATCCAGATATTATCCTCGGGTGATTTATATAACTGATATTAATGTTATAATTCATTTGAAATATTTTCTTAAAATAATATTAATTTAGAATTATTTAGATTCTTTTAAATCTTCTAAAATTCTTTGCTCGAAGCGATTAATTTAATTAATAGCAAAAAAATTTATTGGAGATATGTAAAATTGTTTACCGAGAAGTTGATCGGGAAGCTTGCATTCGAGTTAATTTGCGGAAAACGTTGAAAGTCTTCCTAAGAATATGCAGAATCACTAAAGTATTAAATGTTTCATGAATTCTGACGAAGGAATAACATCGATTCAAACAGTCAATTATAACTTAATTAGGAATTTCATAAACAGACTTCGAATACAAAAACTAAAACATTAATGGATGTAATAAGAATATTCGGGACAATTTCTTCTTTAAATGTAGAAAGTTTTAAAAATTTATTTAAAAAAGGTGTTTTTTTTTTTTTTTTTTTGAATAAAACATGTATAAAACGTTTTGAAAGTCCTATTGTGAATATGTTTTACAGTTAAGAAACACCTTGTTCTCAGTAATACTGGGCATTGTTGGAGAATAAAATTTACTAACAGCGATAAATATAGATTTACTTTGTTTTTCAAGTATCCGTTATTAATTCAACGTTTAGATTAAAGTATGGTATTCTAAATTGTACAAAGAAAACAAAAAGGATATACCATCAGAAGAGAAACAAAAAACATTTTATTTTTATCAGTGCTTGTTCTGCCGTACATGGGCTTTAAATTTATTTAATAAATATTAATATATTCTATGTATATATTCTATTAGAAAAAACAGATCTTAGAGCTTCATTCTTATTCACATATTTTAGAAGAAGAAACAGGGCATATTTAGAATAAATATTCGACATTCAAGGGTTCATTTCTTTTAATGGCAACGGAATAAACTATGGGTGAGCAAAAAAAAAGGTAATAAGGTAAGATATACTTGGACTGTATTTTCATTTTTGTTATAATATAGATACTTGGAAAACAATATTGTTTAAAATGTGGTTATTTTTATTGTTTGGATGGAGGATTGTTTTACGGTGGTCAAAATTTTCCAGTTTCTGATGGTTTACAAAAATCATGAAGGTGATAAAAATATTTGTTTATAACTTAATTTTAAAATAGAGATGGTTAAAAGGAACAATTTCTTTCATTATTAATTTTAGAAGAAACCAGATTACAAATGATCAGCTTAATTCGAACAATTTTATTTATTGAAAATACGAATTTATTAATAAATTTTCTTAATCTATTGGGTTATCGATTTACAATTGAAATTTTACAATAATCCATACATTAAACAAATTTAGTAAGAGATTATACATGCAATAAACAATGTTTTGAAATTACAAACTGGAATTAAAATTTATTAAATAAAAATTGATAAATGTATACTTTATGGGAAAATATTTTACCATGGTTTTACAATGTCATTAAAGTATTTTTAAAATATTTCTTACACTCCATGTAGCACACCTAATTAATTTCATATCAGGAAGCTTAATTTAAAGATCGCGAACCGTGAACATCTCTTGATAAATTACGTGCTAAAAAAGTCAGCAAATTTCAAATAAAAACAGCGGAGCCGCATCAAAGAAGAGAGATCACTTCATAAACAAGAGCAACATCAAACTCGTACGTTTAATTAATGACGGGGCAGACTTGGCAGGGAAAATGTTTTCCGCTTGGTTTGATAGTTAACATGGGCAAAACGCGTATCGTTGCCAACACACTACTTCATTACTCTAATTACGCATTATAATTTCTTTTTCTCATTATCGTCATTGGGATCCATTATCGCGTGCAGAGTTAAACTTTATTGTGTCATCAGAAAAAAATAATCGATACGGAGAACACATTCTTAGCATCTGAATAATCGAATGTTCTTTCGAATTTATTGTAAATTAAGGCAAATTTATTCATTCGACTGTAAAATAACTATTCGTTTATGCTTTGTAAAAGAATATGTCTTCACTACTCTTAATCAAAAAAATATTATACGAATAAATGCTCATTCGACGAATTTTGGTGATTTATATTTGCACAAAATTTAAAGTATTAATTTATTGAAGCGTCCATATTTTTCAGAATATCTGTTTTTAAATAATTACTCCCTTTCAGATATTATTTCAAAATGCGATAGAGGAAATATCAATTTTATTTTTTACACAAATTTGTTCTTATTTATACGATTTATTTATTGAAGCGTCCACATTGTTCGGAAGAAAAATCTATTTTTTGATATTTATTCACTTTAATATATTATTTCAAAATTCCTGGGAGAAATATCAGAGATTAACAAGTTTCTCATCCACTTTTAATTTTTAGTTGTAGTATTCTAAAATAATGCTTTATAAATCATCAATTATGGCATAATAAGAAAGAGCTCTTATGAAAAATTTTATAAAATTTATGTGAAATTTTATTAATGAGTAAATGATTTGCTTATTAATTAATTTAGTGTGTTGCTAGAAATCGTTCTAACAACTGATAAGGACTATTCAAACCTCCCCAAAAAATAAAGTAGAGCTTCATGAATAGCAGGGAATAGATTAATCAGCTTATTCCTTTTTTAAAAATGATTTCTCAATGTTTCAAAGAATTCAGTGCCGATAAAAAAGCTATCGCTTGGAATTTTAAAAACACGACAAATACATGCATAAAAATGTCATTGTCGTAAGCCAATTTTTTTTGAAACATTCAATTTTGATTTTATGTGCCAAATGCTAAAAATTAAAAATATCATAAAATGTTCTAATTTTGGGTGGTAATCACATACACAAATATTTCTCTGTATGCGATGCCAGAAGTGCCTGAGATACCAATAATCTGTAGAACACCCAGGCAATTTACAGCATGCCAGACAATTTTAAGTAAAAGAGGAAAGAGGAGAGTTACTATAACTTTTCATTGGGTATTCTGTATTCTACTCAGACGTTTTAAGGATTGACAAATGCTACTTAGATACTATATGAAAAAAAGTCATAATAAAGCTATTATTTAAAAGGCGTTCGTTAAAAATAAATTATTTTGATAATTTGATATTTTTGATAGAAAACTAGCATTTAGAAACTTTTACTGTATAAAAAATGCAAATTGTACAAAATGAAATGAGTACCTTTCTTATTAATGATCCCCAAATAAAATATAAGCATACTTGTTAAACGAAAAAAAGGAAATATTTTTTGTTTGTACTTAATTCTTTAATTGCCATCAACGGATATCTATTAGTTCGTCAGAACTAATATTCATTAATAAAAGTAATAGTTTTACTTCAGACTGTCTAGTCTAGAAAATTTTAAAATATACACACTCGCATTCACTCACACGTACGCACGCACACATACAAACACACATCTTTCCCAAAAGTTGAGATAAAGAGTAAAACAGGATCGTCGCAATGATGTATCACTGAGAATCGTTTCATTCTTTACCAATTGATATCTGGAGTTCTAAAAATTGCTTCGGGAACATGCGAAACACCAGTTACCGACCAGTTAGTCATTTCATACACCAGTTACCGACCAGTTGTTGGAGGTCATAGATGCTGGAATTGGCAAAGTTCACGGTATGACGCTGATAAAACTTAACGTACTAACTGATAAAGATCAATGACATCGGACAGTTGTAAAATAAGCACTAGACGGATGTTTCAGTTTGTTTCAATGAATATTTTTAATACATTTAGCTCAACGATTCGTAAAACAATGGGACAGTAAAATACTACTAGAAATACTCAGAAAAATAGTTCTTGTTCAGTGTAAGAAAAATAACTATAAAAGAAATCAAGAAATAGACCTCAAACATAATAGAAGTTAAAATACTTTTAACCGTACGTAATGAATAATTGTTGTAACAAACCTATGGAAATTAACAAGCATATCTTCAAAACTATTAACCTCATGAAAATGGGTTTTAAATTATCGTTAAATTATATATATATATATATCTTTCTAATGATATTTTTATTTCTGTACAATTTTCTTTCATTTTTAATAATTTTTGAAAATGTATTTTTATTCAAATCTTTTCCAATGTTTTATGTTATAGTGAAATTTAAACTATCTCATTAAAACCTTCAATCGCTTTGCTCTTGCTAATGTTAATACTAAAATTTATGAAAATTCTCTTTTTGATATGAACTCTAAAACAGCATTTTCATTTCTCGTTCTTATTTTGTATTAATTTTTAATTTCATAGTATTTTTTTTTAAAATTTCCATCCAGAATAATTTCTTACAGATTAATTTAATTAAATTCCTATTTTTCAGTCATAACAAATAGCAATTTGAAAATTTTTAACAATGCATTTCATATTAAAAGATAAACAGCCTGAAAATTCAATAATGCGGACAACGACAGCTAGAATCTATCTATTATTGGACTGAAATTACAGCTAGGTTTCTACAAATGTGCCTCACGAGTTTTATTCTTTGTTAACCAACGGCACTTCAAAGTATCTTTTAAATCCGGCTGATATCCACACAATGGGACGAATTTTTCGAACTTTATTTAAAAATGTAAAAAAGAATGTTTTACAGTAGATATTATCAGTAACAGTAGATATTATCTAAAAACCATTAGAAATCACTTGTGATTAGAAAAACCATTAGAAATCACTTGTGATTAGAAAAACCATAAAACTCACTAACATTGAATCCATCTGTAACAATTCAGTCATTTTATTGTTTTATTATGCTTGGTAGCTGAGACGTAAAAATATTTTAACTTGCCAAAAATGATTTTTACACGACCAAACAGCCATTTGAAACTACTATATTTCTGCGGAAGAATGTTATATTCTCAAAGTTGTTTTATTGTAATTCTATATCCTCAATTGTAGCAGTCTGTGTTAATTGCCAAAAATCTATATAATTTATTTAGAGGTCACTATAATGATTTAAAATTTCATCCTGGAACGGTGAACTGTTAATTTTTGAGAAAAAAAGCTATTTCGATTGAGAAAAAGTTTCTTATTAGAGTCATCAAGTCAAATTTGAAAAACAAGATGAACTGCGGCCTCCATTGGGAAAAGAAAATGTAAGAGTCCTGGAAAATGAGACTTCAAACGCACATGTTAAGGAAGTTACGGGGAAAGCAATTATCGGCTCTAGTAATGGCGTCCCGAAATATCAAAAATTAAAAAAAAATACAGCCTTGTTATTTAAATATCGCATATCGAATGGGAAAATATAGAACGAGCAAGAATTAGATAATATTTTGATGTTAACAACTATTTTTTATAGAAAATGGTGCGTATCAAAGAAGAATTTACTAAAGAACGATTTTTCATAAAAACTATGGCTAGCTGTTTATCAGAAATAATAGAGAAAATTATTTCCCAAAAAAACTTAATATTAGGCTGATATAATTAAAAAATATTATGTCATAAATAAGGTTTTTTTTTAGTATGAACTAATTTTTTCTTGAGTTTTTTCTTGATTATTAACTCGTTTATTTTAGACCCTAATTGAGATTTCAATAAATATAACTGGTTTGCTTCATTATGTATATGTATTAGATAAACTACTGAATTAAAAAATTAACTTTAAATTATATCCACCTAATATATAAGTTTAAATTTGGAAAATATATATTTAAATATTATATATACCTATAAATATATAAAGATATCTATTTTGATTATTATTTTAGACAAAACGCTTAATTATATTTAATGATATGATTTATAATAATAGAAATTCGCATAAATTAATATTAAGAACAATTTATACATCTCACCTTTAAATTTTTTGAATCTGATTTTTTGTACCGATTGAAGAATGTTCCAGATCTCTATCCCCGTATCCGTAACTGTTCTAGTCATTGAATAGTTTGATGAGCATGTTGCGCGAATTTTACAAAGTTTTAGTAAAATTATGAGCTTTTATTAATTTTATACATTTTACTGAAAAAAGGCATGACTTTGTAAAACTGTCATGCACGAGATTGCCAGTTTTCCAATACGTTATTGGAGGCTTTTTAAGTTTTTGTGAAGAGTTATTTATATACTAAATTGTTACAGAAATAAATCGGGGATTGGCTAACAGTCTAACGAAATTAGACTGATTCTATTTGAATCTTCTTATGGAGTTTTGTAGACTATTTTCTTAATGGCATTCAGTCCTTTAAGAGAAAATAATACTTTTTGGCACTTCTAAATTTGTATATTCATAAATATAAAATTTTTGTGCAGAATTATTTTGCTCATTTTTCCCCATTCATAGTTGAGACTAAATTACTGCGGCGGTTTGGAATGTAGATACACGCGTGCTTTTATATTTCCAAGGGGATTCTACTGTACAGACTTTTTTACATGTTGCATTGGGAATCTGGCCGCTTTATGGTCATGGTTTCGCATGTTTTGTAACTGGGAAATATCCACGCTTTTGTTTTTGATTACATGAAATATTGCCTATTATCCTCTGAAATCGGCAGGAACACGGACTTGTTCATACTTTGAGGGTACATTGGCATCTTAATACACTCAGAGATGATACTATTACTCAAGAGAAAATAGGGATTCGTACTGAATATCAGGAGATTAGAACGAAAACATACCTATTTAGTAATACAAACGTAGCAGTAATATGAACACCTAATCCTGTGAATTGGGGTAGCAAACAGAGAGTGAGATATAGGGGGAAATAAACAAATATTGTCTAAAATAGGCATAATTCAACTAAAGCATATACGGTGAAATATGGTTACGAATTCTAATGGTCTTTTCTGGAATATTTCTGTATAAAATAATCTTTTCATTCTTTTCTCTGTGTCTCAAAACTGCGATACTTTTGTGATGAATGAATGATTTTTACAAAGAAATACTCTAGATTTAATCACATGGTTTAATACATAAAATTGAACACCATGAAAATTAAATTAGAAGATTTAGTACATTTTTTGTTGAACATATAATATCACGTGAAATATAAGGCACTTAGGTTACAGGCATCGATGACAAATCCTTTTTAAAAAAATAAAAGCTTAATTGAAAATGTATACCTCTTATTAAACAAGTCGTCAATATTTCTCAGTTGCACACCTATATTATACAATATTGAATGATATTAAACAATACTCAAAATATTATATAATATTTTTACATATTGAATAATAAAGTATAATCTCTCACAATATTGTACAGCATTCTTTGCTACCTAGATTAATTGGCATTAAAATATCATTTCTTTCAAAAACATTTATCTTGTGCCAGTTGGATATCTATTCCTAAACTAGCTTCATCGTTTAAAATTTTAAAAAATTTACTTGAAAGCATTTGCAAAAGAAAGAAATTATTATACGAAGCAAACTATAATAGATACAACATCTAAAAAAAGACATCAGAAGTTTGCTTCAAATAACCTACATTCCTTCTGTTATCTGATAAAAAAAATACATTTTGGATACAAATAATAACTATTATCTGAAACCTGCTTTTATCTTTACCTCCTCATTACTTATTTCATCAACAGCAGGTGCGCGTGATACAAAAAATACTTCTGTAAGTTAGAGCTTCACCCGCTAATAGAGGACAGCCAGCAGCCGAGCTCTCAATTGCATCAAATGACCAGTCTGCCCCTCCAGAATCGCGTTCCGACTGCTATCGGAAAAGTAATTCATCTTATCTCTAATGCAGTTTGTTGCTCGTATCTGCTATTGAACGGGCTGTCTTCTAATAATAACCTTGCAGCAAAGCATCTGAAGCAAAGGATCTGAGATATTCACATCTCATTCGAAATGTGTAAGCTCGGTATTTCCAATCAGGACTATCATCATATAACAGAAACCGCAAAATAATAAATGAGAGTATTTAGCAATTATTGGCCATCACTGAATAATTCTTGCCAAGGTATTCATCGCAAATAAAGCAGAGTGATAGGAATGTAAATATTTGCTAAACGATGACAAATTAAAATCAAAGAGAACCGATTAATCTCAGTTTAATGTACTTTAGAATACTATAAAAACCGAGGAAAATTAATGAAGAACACTCATTTAGATTAATTTTGATTGGAAATAAAATAATAATAATTTACAAATCTAGCATCATTACTCGTTGGATTTAAAACTACTGTTAGAGTAGGTTTTTGTAAATTTGGCATAGAAATGTCAATACAAAATCATGTATGAGAATCAAGAAGTTTTTTATCCCTTTTCATGTCACTAAAAGAATATATATATTGTTCCTTTAAGCGTTTTATATCATAAAGAATTTTTGCCGACATTTGATAATATGAGGATTAGTTGTGACCATTTAATTGTTTATAATTACAGGGAATTGAATGCATATTTAATTTGCTTGAAATCCCTTAACCCTTTGTTTCCACTTGACGCCAATGTTTATACAAATGTTTCTTTCTTTGTTTACAATTTATTGCAATGTGTGCTGTTACTTATGGCACTTTACAAGCCCGAATGTGGTTATCTGTCAGTGATTCAAGTTGAGTGATCATCTCTTGTTTTTACTGTAGCGTCATCTAGGTCCATGAGCAAGACTTAACTACCGACGCGTCACGATCTCTTTTACAGGGCGGACCACTCCTCCGTAGATCACAATTTAGACCTGAACCAGAAAACGATCACCTCAGACCTATCAACTCCTGTGATATTACTCTCTACATGATGGACTTTGTGACCAACACAGATTTATACTTGCGCCAGCCACCACATACATGGGGAGACTTCGGCCAGAGGAGTTCAAATTCACAACCCAAAGAATGCAAATCCACCAACCTACCAACCAGGTTATTCAGATTTTCTTAATAATTTTCCTTTTTTTAAGAAGATAAAGTTCACCTGCTTCTATATCAAACCGGAAAGGGGGCACATGAGCACTGGAAACGGAGGTGTGTTGCAATGTAGTAACTCCTTAACCGTTCTGATTTTTTCGAAACTATTTAAACGGCATTATCCGTTTTGAGAATGTGATGGCTTACTCTTTCTTTTAAGAATCTATAGAATACTTGATTATATGCAATTTCTGTATACACTATAGCGTCTTAGATTGGTTTAGTTTCAATATACAAGTTTAGAAAACCAGTATCTCGATGCCTTTATAACGTTCATCTACGGCAGTTAATAGATTAAAGAAACCAGCTGATAAGTTCAATGACTGGATAAAAATTTAAATGATTTTAAGATACTATACTCATATAAACTCAAAGAAAAAAGTAAAAAAAATCCAAATAAACCACTTGTATCTACCAATGAATGTGAAAAAAAAGGGAACTAAGCGAAAAAAATCACATTCCGCATTAAGGCTCTTTTATTGAGTTTCTGATTTATAAAATTTCATATCCCTTCATCAAATTATTTCTATGAAGTAATCAAATGCTCTGTAATACTAATTCTTATTTAACTCTACTTAATCTGACTTCTACTTATTCGTGACAGAATTAAAAGATGGATTATTAGGTCACAGCAAAATTTCATTTTTTTGATAACTTTAATCCTTTAGTGAAATTTATCTCTATCTATTGATGGATTCATGGAGCATAATTCAACAAATAATCTCTTTAAGTTTCTTATTTTGCAGTGTAATGTTAAGGAAAGGAATGGAGTTCATTCTTGTTCGCCAATAATATGTTGCTTTTTGAGTTTTGAAGAATTGTAGCTTGGCTTTTCAACGAGAAATTGGTTTTATTAATATCACATTGAAAAGCTAAAGCTGGAGTTTCACATAAATACTGAATGGATATTGAATCTTAATTACATTATATTTTATTTATAGTTTATGGTAAATGAATATTTAAGTCTTATAGAGATATTAGGAGAATGTTGATCTCGCATTCTGCGTGGAAGAAGAGTTTGCGGTGATATAGCGGTAGAGTAATAGAAATTATTGAAAATTCGGTTTGTAGATCAATCCTGACAAACTCCGACAAATTTGGAACGTGATAAATCTGCCACTCCTATCGACTAAGCAATCCTGATTTCTTCTTTCCACATGACGAAGCCAACGTCTGAACTCGAACAATTTTGGCTTCGTGCTGTTGGCTCTTCCTGAAGATCCAGGATGAAAATTCAGAGAATGATTCGTCCTCTCGAAGAAAACCAAGATCTGTTTAGATTTCAAGAATAATCCCAAGTGTAGTGCATGTATATATTTATTTTCTGTTATTTTCATGTTTTTACAGGGCATTTATTTGTAATTTTAAGTTTTCAGTTGCTATTCGATAATTTGCTTAATAAGCCACTGCCACTTCTCTTTTGAATTTAACTATCGCATTTCTCTCAGCTTTTTTTATCAAATGTTAAAATCCCCTCACTAAATTTTAATCAATAAATGTCAGCCTTCAAACAATACGGATGATAGTCACAGCGATGGATAGAATATGGGGGAGGGAGAGAAGTGCTTTTGAAGTCTCTCCCCCTTTATGATAATTACATTGTATAATGAACCAGTAGGTTATAGTCGCATAGACATAGAGCGGTGTTGTGTGTGCCATGTATTAAATATCTTGTTTTCTAGATTTTAAAGAGTGTTTTCCAAACGCAATTCTTGTAATTTGAGCAATGTGTAAAATAATTGAGTTTGCGAGACAGTCGTCATGAAAATTTAAAAAATAATTTTCAACTATCTGAATTAAATTCACATACTAAATCGATGGATTATGTTGACTTCTATTTAATTGATTTATTTGAATTTCATACATAAATGGGAAAAGAGTGTTTATTAAAAATAAAACATATCTAAAAAGAACCAGTTTTCTAGAATATTCCTGAAATGAAGTGCATAATAAATATCAGAAAAAGAAATTATTATGTATAATAAAGAAAAGAAAGAAAGATTCCAATACTCTGTCGAGAGAAATCACCATCTTGGGTTTTTTTTCATGGCTGACTGTTATAATCTTTTTCGTCGTTTCATCATAAATGTTTCATTTTCTGTTGTTACTATTATTATGCTATTAAGAATCCAATTGGATGTTTCCATTAGGTTTATTTTTATGATGCAGTGAAACTCTCGGATAAATTGTCGTGCCCATTATTAGTCACCAAGTTTCGATCCTTAAAATGGTGGTGTAACAATGTCGCACAAATACTGCTTGATGCAATAATATTTTTAGAGATCTTCGAGCTTATTTTTTACGATCATGAGTTGAATCTCTAATTGCTGTTGTTTCTAATGGCCCTTACCAAGGACAAGTTCATGCCCATCAGCAATTTTTATCCGAATGAGCATCTCTTGTTTTGTAGTAGCGCCAACTAGGTCCAAGCGTACGACTTATCTACACACTCATCGCATTCGCTTGCACAGAGACATTTTCAGGAGGGAGGGGGGCACATCCATACACCTTACAGATAGAACATAGAAGAACAACCATGCCCTAACCCGTACTCGACTCCGGGACACCCAGATCGTGGGGAAGACGCCCTACCCGTATGCCAGGGCGCCGACTGAAGGATTTAATGATAAAAAGAAAACACAAAAACGGTATCCATGTTGAATTTTGAAAATTTGAAGTCTGAATCATAAAGCAAATTAATCTATTTTCAAAATAAAATAAGATTGCAAATACATTTAATTATCTTTTTGACTGAATCACCATTTATATGCTTGTTGATATGGACAGATATCAGTCACGTATATAAAAGAACAGAAATGTGTATTTATTTCTGAAGAAGCACTTCATTCCTTGAATATGTAAACAGACTTCAATTTTTTTTCTCAAAATACCTCAGAAAGATTACATTTAGAATTACAATATTAAGTAAGTTACATGAAAAAATATTCATTAATGTCGTCATTAAAATAGTATTGACAATTTTAAAACAACAGTTGTACCGGTCTGTAAGCAAAATTAAGAAAATATGATGTAGATGTTGTACCACCCATAAGAAAAAGGTTAAATGTGAAATGTTAATGTTATCCGAAACTTCCCTACAGATGAAAAAGGAACATTCATAAATAGGAATTTACATATATCTATAGCTGCGAAGTCAAGGTCGATTTCATCAATAGAATCTATTATACACTGAAGTGACAAAAGTCATGGGATAGCAATATGGAAATGTACAAATGTCAGTAGTATCGCAGCGAAAAAGTAAAAATGCGCAGTTCGTTTTCCAGAGCTTTCATTTGTGTTCAAGTTATTCATGTGAACAGGTTTTTCGTGATTTATGGCGGCACGACGAGAATTAACAAGCTTTGAACGTGGAATGTCAGCTGGAGCTAGACGCATGAGTCATTCCATTGCGGATATCGTTTGTGAATTCAACATTCCGAGATCCACAGTATCAAGAGTGCGCCGAGAGTATGAAATTTCAGGCATCCCATCCCATCATGGATAGCGCAGTGGGCGACCACCTGCACTTAACGACCGAGACCGCCGACGTCTGTGTAAAATGGTCAATGTTAATAGACACGCAACACTTCAACAAATAACTGCAGGAATCAATGTGGGACGTACGAGGGACGTGTCCGATAGGACTGTGCGGCTAAATTTGTCTTCCTTGAGCTAGGACAGCAGAAGACCGACTCGAGTGCCTTTACTGACAGCACGACATCGCCTGCAGCGACTCTCCTGGGTTCGTGAGCATATCGACTGGTCTCTAGACCAGTGGAAAACCGTGGCGTGGTCAGATGACTCACGATTTCAGTTGTTACGAGCTGATGGTCGAGTTCGAGTGTGGCGCAGACCCCACGAAGCCATGGACCCAAACTGTCAGCAAGGCACTGTTGAAGCTGGTGGTGGCTGCATAATGGTGTGGGCTGTTTTTACATAGCATGGACTCTGTCCTCTGGTGCAAATGAACCGATCATTAACTGAAATGGTTATGTTCAGCTGGTTGCAGATCACTTGCAGCCATTCATGGACTTCACGAACCCACACAACGATGGGATTTTTATGGATGACAATGCGCCATGTCACCGGACCAGAACTGTTCGCGATTGGTTTGAAGAACATTCCGGACAATTCCAGCGCATGATCTGGCCACCTAGATCGCCCGATATGAATCCCATCGAGCATTTATGGGACATCATCGAAAGGTTAACGAAAGGACATCATCCGTTCGTGCCCAAACTCCTGCACCATCCACACTTCCACAATTATGGGCCTCTATTCAGACATCATGGCTCACTATTCCTGCAGAGGACTTCCGACGACTTGTGGACTCCATGACACGTCGAGTTGTTGCACTTCACCGGGCAAAAGGTGGACCGACACGATATTAACAATCATCCCATGACTTTTGTCACTTCAGTGTATATTTTTATTGCACCATCAATATTTGTTATGATATTTCTTCTGAAGCGTAGAAGGATGAATATTTCTCCTCAACCATAGAACTAGTCTCGTGCATATTAATACACATATTGTTTTTGATGAAAATAACTGTCATTATAGCCCGACTTGTGCAAAAATCTGCTATTATGAGATAGAGCAACAATAATCGAAATTAAGGGCATTTCGCAAAAACTTGCAGAAAAGATAAGTTAATAATGCACTCAAACTTATTTAAATACAAAACCGGAATAAGTCTTGAAATTAAATATTATGTTATTGAAGGATGACCGTTTTTAGCGCATAGAACGCTGTAAGATAAAAGCGACAGCGAGAGCGAGAAAATGCACTCCGGTGTAATTTAATAGGGCCCTAATCGTGTATTTCATTCTGCCCGGATTATCTTCCGGCCATCATTTGGCTTCCATTTCCGCGGTTTCCCATCAGGAAGATTGATAAAACACTTTAAAATCTAAAGAATGTTATTTAGAAAAGTCGCATACATAGTTCTAAGCCATTTGTTAGGATTTTCCCGGCATGCATCTTAAATGCAATGATCCCTGAGAGTAGTTAAGAAAATCTGTAGCCACTCTTACACGTATAAATTATGTTTAATGTCTGGAATTAGGCATTATCATGCAACATTTAAGGATACTTTGTTTATTTAACATACTTACGAGAGGGCGCCCTTTCAAACTGCGCTTATAAATTTAGTTTTTTATTCCTGTAAACACAAAAAAGGTACAAAATAATCTTTGCTTAATATCTTTAAGCTTATTCTTTAATAATTTTATTTTATTTTAAATATTAGACTATTGTAATGAAACATGTCACTATGCAGTACGTATAAACTGTATATGAAGGATTAGTAAACGTCAATCTTTTTTTTAATCATAATCTTTTACAATCAACAATTGGCAGTCTAAACTAATAGACTTAAATGTAAAGGTGTCTAATTTTTCACAACGGAGGAGGGTAACGACCCCGGAACCGGAGGACTCGGGATTAGAAACCCAATTCCGTGGAAGAACCGTGTGTAAGCTGATTTAGTGCATGCTTAATTCGTCGAGGCCAAATGTGGTGGGGAAGTTTGAAGAGGAGCTGTTCTAGCTCAGGTGTCATCCCCCTTCCTCTGAACATGGTTCAAAATTACGGGGTCCATCGCAAAATAACTCAAGTATTACTTTAAAATGGGATGTTAATAAAACTAAAATAAAGTAAGCACAACGGAGGAATATTTACATTGTTGACTACCAGTAATAATGTATGGGCTGACTTAATATAAAGCATGAGGAATAAATTTTGAAGGGTATAAAAACAAATTTTAAAAAACAGATGACATTTTACATAGTTAATATAAATTATTCGAGTTAATTAAGACAATATATCTACTCATATAATAACCCTAACAGGTACTTAAAAAATCCCCGATATATTTTATTTCAACAATAATCTTCCGAATTCCGAATATTTCAGCAAAATTGTATCCCAACGTAAGCCAAACTCAGCCGCGTTTTTATAAAACACAGCTTTCATAATTTAATTGTATAGTGCTTGTTCAGCCTCTTTCTTTTCAGAATTTACACAGATTTAAGACGGTATTACAGACATACAGATTTTTATTTATTCTAAAAAATACAAAGTTATGAGATGGCAAAAACATTGAGCTCAGCTACAGTGCGTATGATATTTTTAAAAAGAAATTGAAGACCAATGTATTTTACACATTTTAAATAATATTTAACAATGCTTTGTGACAGTAATTTCATTCCTCAGTGCATTTTAAAATTCTATCCTGTTATAGAGTTGAAAAGATCTAAAAACCGTTTTATGTATGGCTTTTTGATTAGACTATTAAACTTTACAGGATGACGTACAAATTTCTTTTGCATACTTAAAGCAGACAATTAATCTTAAAATTTTTGTTAATGCTTTTAACAAGTTTTTGTAGTTTTTGATAATTTCTTCTTGAAAAAGAATTTTGACAGGAATTTTTAGATTCCTTCAAATACTTTTCTTATAAAAGTGGTCAAATAATCCTGGGAATAACCGTGCACAGGATGCAGCAATAATTTGCGACTCTCTTCCGCTCGAAGAACTGCAACATATATAAATTCTCGAGATAATGCAGCCTCAGTAAGAATTTTCCGATTAGTGGACCTTCTCCAATATTTGCCCCACAGAACAGAGAGGGAGGAAAAAACAAAAACTTGTAGCGTCTTTTCGCGATTCAGTGAACGTAGAAGGCAAGGTTCCAGTAATGCTGCCTCCTAAGAATAACCCGTAATATCAGCACTTTGTGGGGATTGCTCAGAATCCCGTTATTATCTAAATAACCTTATTATCTTAGAACAAGCATTTACTGGCACGAGCTGCATTTTCACGAAACAAATAAATACTACAGTTCCTGATTCATTGAATCTAACATAACTTGTAAAGTTTTTCTATAAATTTATAGCACTTATGAGAAGGCCTTTACAAAATCTTCATTTTGAAATAATCCTCATGATATGAACTGTGGTAAATTTTAGCATCTTTTTTTTTTACTATAGAGTCTGAAATTGCTTTCATGCAAAAGTTATATAATTTCTAATTACTTACACTCTGAAATTCCAAAAACAAATTTTCAAATCACTCTAGATACGGCTTCACTTTAATACCTACACTGCGTGTGTCATTATTTTTCCCCAGGGAGTCAAAACACTTTGTCGGCAAATTCCTTTCAGAAACTATATAACTGCAAAAAGTTTTTTCGGTCTTTTTCTTACAGTTCGATACGCTAAGTAGTACAGAGTTATTGCTTCGGTAAAAAATCTCATCAACGGAAAAACAGTTTAGCGAATTCCTTAAAATTATGAAGAATAAAAATTTTAAATTGATTTTTGCTCCTCATATATGCTGCAACTATAACAGAACGTAAAACAATAGTTCAGCAGAACCAGTATGAGTGGTCCTAAAAACTTCTTCATAAACTCTAATATAATTGTGTATTATTTGTCGTATGTCAGTGGCAAATAATGGTTACGAAAGGGTTTGTTAGCGTGCAACCTTAGACAACCAATCAATAGGACATTGTTAAAGCCCAAGTACAAAGCATTAACTGTGTATTTTGGATACTTGAATCCAAAATTTAACACACAGTTACAATCGTAGTTACAGGATCACATACTAAGTAATTGCCTTTTTTTAACAGCCTTTTTTTATATTTACAGAAAATCAAAGACTAACAGCACTTAAACCTCTGAAAGATTTGGTTCAAAATTTTATGATAATTTTAATTTTTCTTTACGTTTGAAACTCTCGGATTCATTTATACTCGAACAGGCAGGCAGTCATATTTCTTCTGAATAAATTTCATTAAAAGTTTGACAAAGATTAACAATTTTAATAGAAGGGCTGCATACTAAATTTCGCCAAACTTGTTGAAAGTATTTTTGAACTATCATTTTGATAAAGTGATATACATAATTTCAAAAATAATTTTTTTTTTGGACTGAGGATATCTAAAATTTGAAAATTCGTCAAATTTTCATGTTCGAATTTTTTACGATTATCATATTCTATCTTTATGTACTTCACAAGAGAAGATAACGAAACATCAACAATATTATTTCCACCTCAAAACGAACAAAATTTCTTGATATTATTTCCAAGATGCAGATCTTTGCGGAATCTGAATATCGATATTACCTGAATGTTGATATTATATTTTTATGGAATAATTTCTATTAGCCTTCTTTAAAGAATCATTTTCTACTCAGTAAAATACATTTTTACTTAGCTTATAAGTTGCAGGATGGTGGGTATATATATATATAATTATAATTTCTTTCCAAAGTTTCGTCTTAATTTAGCCTATAGTAACTTCATTCTAAAATGTTCTCTTGTTTCTAGATTCCATTCCACTTTTTAAATTTAATAAATCAAATGAAGCTTTGTAAAAATACTGCGCCATCCGTCGACGTGCCGAGTGAAGTATAGATTCTTCTACAGATTTCCTGCGTTTCTCTTGTCAAGGTCAACACGAGGTCAAAACGTTTGGAAATTCCAATCAAATATCGACACGTGTCAGATTTATGGGAATATCACGGGTTAATGATTTCGTTCCTTTTTACGCCTCTTTAAATCTTCGAAACATTTGTTGGTTTTTATGCCGTGCTGCTTTCACATAATGCGAGCCTCTTGATGTGGAATAAAAAGAAGTTAAAAATTTAACTTGCCTTCTACCTAATTTCGGCCACATTCCTGCTTTAAATTAATGTGCTCAAAATTAATATATAGTTACATTGTGTGTGTGTGTGTGTGTGTGTGTGTGTGTGTGTGTGTGTGTGTGTGATGCTATTTTGTTTAAATCTTAATTTTAATCCTAATTAGTTTCCAAACCCTGTGTGTGTGTGTGTGAATTAGTTAATCTTAAATAATCAATAATTTAACAAATGATAGTTAACATACAAATAATAATTAGCAATAAAAATTGTATTTAAACGATTATTACGATGTTATTAATCTTAGATATATATATCAAGTGTTTTTAACTTACTAGATTATCATTTTAGTTTTATGCTTATTGCCGAATTCCCCTTATTTACAAAAAGTTATTCTAAAAATTTCTATAAGAAGCATTCATCAAATTTAAATTTAAAAATATCACTAATAAGCCAGAAAATATTCAAAAGAAAGAATGCACCTTTGAATTTACCTAAATATTTACATCAATTAAGTTCTTTTGTAATTTCGAGATATATTTATAATTTTTATATTGATACTTTGTTAAATTGCTTTTTATGTCCTTTTCTAATATTTACTTTTCAAAAATATATATTGCTCGAGTTTTTCAGAAAAGCTAATGCAACTTTTACTCTCATATTTTATCTAAAAAATTACCAGAAGGTTTTAAATTACAGTATTTCGCTAAAATTATTTGAACAGCATATTTAATAAGCACCCTTCAAATCAATGAAATATATCTGGCATGATCTTTTTTCCTTAACAAAATAAAAAAATTCTGATAATTTTAACAATATGAATAGAATGATAAAAAAGGAAATCTGACGAAACGCTTGTTGGTTTATTATAAATTATTCTGGAATATTTACATTATTCTAGAATAATTTAAATATTGTAGGTTTATCCTAGGTTATAATAGGTATATTTTAAATTATTCTGGAATATTTACATTATTCTATACTTTGATGACCATTTTCTTTCATTTGAAATTGTTTATTACATATTGGAGACATGCAGAATAATTCTGACAGCATACTTTGGAGCAACATTAACATATCATTTTTTTTTACATTATGAAAACCTATTTTTATTTAATTATCGAAATAATGATTTTAAGAAAGTCCCTGTATTTATTTATTTACTACTAATATTAATATCATTTATTTAGATAATTCTATTCTGTTTTTCACAATAAAAAATGCATCTGTGTTTGATAAAATTTAGTTTGCTAAAAGCAATAAAAATACATATTACTCTACTAGTATTGCATATTTAAGGTCACTTTAATGAAATCGATTAAAGTTTTTTTTAAAAAAATTTCCATTTTATATAAATATGCAAATGTTATCATTGCTTATAATCAAACAAAGAGAGTTGTGTTTTTTATAATCTTTAAATTGTACTGTAATATAAAGGCAGTAATAATATTTTATTATTTTAGAATATTTGTTGTTAAACAGTTTCATTATTTTATACTTTACGGATTTGATTTTGGAATAAAATTGAGACAATCGAAATGCAGTCGAAAACTACTACGCATATACATTCGTTGAATAATCATATTAATGCTAAGAGAGGAATTCGGAAGATTCTACGACTCTATCTGAAATAAAAATTATATGTGAATATAAATTATATCATATTTAAATTATACGAAAATTGTGTAAGTTCCTGAAATAAGATTATTTTAATTATCGTATTAAAAAGTTTTACAAGTTTTAATATAATTAAAAAAAGAATGAAATTCTTAAATATGACTAAAATAATTTGCTAGTTTTAGGTTTGCATTTTTAAGATACTGCTTTTGCAAAAAAAAAAAAAAACCCTGGTCATAATTTTTTTAAACTTAAAATTTGAAGTTTCTGACCTTTAAAATGTAATTTAATTTTTGTTCCTTAAATTTATCAAGTATGAATAACTAATAAAATCTTTTCAAGACTTATTTTATAAAATCATGGAATAAATCTTATTTATAGAGTCCTCACTTGCTTTTCAAATGCTTCTCAAACATGTATACTTATATATTTTGCAGCAAAGTGATGATCTTTAAAATGAAATAATTCGTCCCCATTAAAGGTTTAAAAAAATCTTGACATAATTT
>JAOUZG010027119.1:1094606-1148410 GCA_026289955.1 Argiope argentata
ATATATATATATATATATATATATGAACACTAATTGGTGAGTCCAATTTAGTGTTCCAGTTAAGTACATTATTCCTTATTTTCTGTGCAATTATACATCTAATTGAAACTGAATTAATAAATATGCTTTCATCTGCAACTAAGCATAATTCCAATTGGTTGCAACCTTATTTATCATTGGTTTTTTAAAGAAACGTTTCCTGATTTAATATATACTAATACAATGCAATTATATGATACGCAGTAAACTGATACAAATTTTCTCTGTACTTCACGTCTACGTAATCAAATTGATCTGAGTAGCTTTACTTAAAATAGAAGTAAAAAAATTAATAAAATCCGTATAGTTCTCTAATTCGGTTTTTCCACAAATTTTTAATTATTGTTATTAACAAATATAATGTTGGTTCTGTTAACTTTCTTGATTGAGATTCTCTTACTTAACCTTCGATTTGATTTTCTTTTTTAAAGAATATGTTTACACGCTGTTTGGGTGGGGGGTTTGGGGGGCGATAAGCGGGATTAGCAAAAATGGTAATCCTCAATTAACTGCGCCAAGCTAATAAGCACTGTTAGCAAACTCAAATAAAATGTTTGGCAAATAAAATTCAATAACGTCAATATTTATGTTAATTTAAAAATGCATGGTGTCCAATGAAAAGAATTGACAAGTAAAAAGTGGAAATAAATGCACATAAAAAATAATTGGCTTTAAAAAATATATTTTAATATTTTTTAAACCAAGTCATTCAAGTTTATAGACGAAAGATGAAATATAACAATAATGGCAATTAAAGAAAGACAATCGTTGAAAGTTTGGTTCACTCTAAAATCAAAAGAACTCTAATATGTCATATGGGACATAATGGGTTCTCTTCCTCCCCAAACGAATGCGGACGCGAATCAATTTGCCCTCCACCTCTCGTATAGGAGGAACTGGCCATTGAAGGTTTAAGGGTATGTTTTATAGTATATCTGCAGATGACCCTGTTATTTGCCAAACAGAACAAAGTCGACAAAAATGACTCCTTGGAGTCACAATAAAGAAGTGATTGATGCAAGAAATATGTTGATGCAGATTAAGCTGCGAAATCTTCATTTTTATATCCCTAAACACCCACAGGAACCAGAATTCAGCAGATAATGCTAAACTGCATTTTTGTAGCATTTACGAGGTAAAATTTCAGATAGAAACCACTTACGTCCAATTGTGGAGACGAGAAAAATGTGTACAATTAATCAGTTAAAGCTTAGTATTATAGATTGGTCTCTAAAAACCATTGAATAAATAAAAAAATTCTTGAAAATTTTAATGTTAATAGTCAAATAAGAAAGCTTAATAGACTATCCCCACTAGAAATTTATAATTTTAGAAACAAATTATCAAAAAGAAAAAGAAAAGATTTCCCTTAAAAGTAGTTTAAAGATCTTTAATCAATACAAATATGTAAAAAATATATTTAATACAAAAAGTTGAAAAACACAAAATCAATTTTTTTAAAAAGAAATTTAACTAACTCCTTTCTTATATGATACATCAAGGTGCCTTTTTTTTTCTTTCTCTTAGGCGTCATTCTTCACTAACTTTGCAGAATTTTGAAACTTTTTAGATTCGGAAGAGAAACAAAATCCTAAATAAAAGCTATATTTGATATAAATAAATAATGTTCACCAGCAATAATATGTTGGCATCACGTTTCGTTTCCTCGGTCGGCTCAGTGGAGTTGCTGCTTCGAATTTCAAGACTCCTTTTCCTCCATCTTTGGTCACGAAATATTCTATTGTTGTTGCCCTCATTTAATTTTTTTTATAAAAACATAATTTATAAAACATTCTTTTTTCTTATCGATTTCTTGTTTGAATGCAACCGTGGTATTCAAGAATAATAATACGTGTTAATATAAAATGTATTTTGATAAATAATATCAATATTACAAAATCTAACGATGAGAATGAAAATTATTTAAGTAAAGTTTTAAACACCAGGTATTTAGCATATTATTTCAGAATATTGAAATAGCTGTCAATAAGGAAATAGGTTCTTGAAGTGACCACTTGAGACCAGAAGGAAGACATTGGAGTTTACTGAAAACGTTCCATTTTTCTATGTCTTGAACTCTTGCATATTTGGCAGATGATTCGTTTTTTATTATTATTATTTTCATTTATTTACTTTTTGAATATAAAATATCTATATGGCCTTTTGAATATTTGATCTATGTTCACAGGTGTCGAAGGACTGTCTTGGAGATTTTCAAAAGCTATTGTCCATACAACTTGGATATCGTTTAGTAGTTATTCCCTGGTTTTTTGTGTATGTGTGTGTGTCATTTTGAAAGCGAAACTCAAATACTTATTTGTAATTCTTTTATGAATTATATAGATCATCTAAAACGTTTATTGTTTCTGACTAACAAACTATATTTCATTTCTTGGTTATTACTACAAATTTTCTTATTCTATTGTGTCATGTCTATAATGGCATTCTTTCAAAATTCAAATATGATAAAACAGAGGATTTAAAGTTTGAAATTTAACTCTTCTTGCCTATGATTAATTAATTTATAACCTTTTGATCTTTATATTTTATTTAGAACCACAGTTTTAAGTCCAAAACATATTGAGTTCAATATAATGAAACAAGTGGTATATGGTAAGTAGCCCAGAAAAGTCACAATTTTACCGCAGTAACAGAAATTTCATGTTTTTAACCTGAAAGGATGACATCACTGATGAAAACAGAACAGCTAAATTATTTTATTGTTAGTGCGAAACGCAAAATAATAAATATAGGTGATATTTAAAACCGGCTTATGACTTTGATGATCTCTACAAGTAGCTCAGAGCTCCAATCCTAAATAAATGACTGACAGTGGAAATAAGTAGATCAACCAGCATTTTCAATAACCTTTAAACTTTATTAGATATAAGTGTATGAAATGAGCATTTCTCTGGTCAGATTGGCTTTTAAAGTTCACTAATCCAATTTCATATTGCAATTTTTGTTCGATCCTAATCGTTTCATAAACATCTTATTTAATCATTCGACATAGTTTAAACCTCTTTTGTGTCTTCTTTTGCTCCATAAATATAACTGACATTGTGGTCTTTTGCATTCAGCATAAGCTCGACCACTCATCCTTAAGAAAAGATTAGAAAATCAACATATTTTATAAATCACCTATGAATTTAAAACAAAATAGAAACAGATTTAAA
Source organism: Argiope argentata (assembly GCA_026289955.1). NCBI lineage: Eukaryota > Metazoa > Arthropoda > Arachnida > Araneae > Araneidae > Argiope > Argiope argentata. The sequence continues at coordinate 1,097,822 of JAOUZG010027119.1, forward strand.
AGATAAACTTAAATGGGAACAAAAGTATATCGTGAAATTTGCGAATTGTATCCACTTATTCAGTTCGGAAATGAAATAATATTCCTTTAAAAAGAGTTTATGTAACTTTTCAATTCTGGAATTTATTTTTCATTTGCAAGAGCATTTTACTGTAAATATATGAAACAAAGTAATTATTTAATCAAAAAATCATTTCTCTGCATTTATTTAAACACAGTTCCGTTTAACTTATATTTGTTTTCGATAAAACATAAAAATACACGTTAAATTAAAATTCGAGTATAAATTTTAGCCAGAATAATTAGCTTTCTTGCTTTCAGATACCGATTCTTTTGTCTAAGTGAAAATGTTAATTACAACAAGATAATCATTCCCAAAGTTTTAGGAATTTGTAATAAATAAGCATTCTGAATAATTTAAATTATTAGATAAAAGAATAGAAACATTTCTGGTAATTAATATTAAGTGAATAGAAAATCTTTCTGAGAAATATTAGCTTTTCAGGAACGGGACACAGTATAGTAAGACTTGAATAAACACGAAGCTAAATTTTTAAACGAAAAACATTCATAAAGATTATCTAGTGCTTACGAATTATACTAATATTTATAAAAAGAAAAGATTGTTTGATTTACATTATCATTCGTTAGATTCTGAACTTAAATAGAATGAAAAATCGACTTATAATTTCTATTTATCATTCCTTAGCTTTTGAGTAATTTCGTAATTCTCAATTTAATAAAAGTAACACTCCCAAGAATCCTATTCGGCTTCCATACTATCCGGACTAGTTTTATTTTCTAGTATTTAAATGAGAGATCTAAAATACAGAAGCCATCATCTATTAAGCATTGACTCTTATCTTAGGGTTGCCTTTTCATATTTGCATAATCATTTAACAGAGAAAAATATATTTCCAGCTCTAGTCTATTTTCTAAAGAATTAGGGCTACCATTTACGTTAAGGTTTTGCTTATGTTTTCTGCATTTAGATTGAGCATTACAGAATTGATGTTAAAATGTTAACAGTTTATATCCTTTCAATTACTTTTCCTCTAATAAATTTTTGAAACCTTACAGTGTAGTATACAAACATATATAAACTATCAGTAGAAAGGCTTCTATTTTAACTCCATACGTTATCGGCAACTGCTTTTAGGATTCCCCGGGTAGCGGTCATGTTAACACTGTACGTGGCTTGAGATAAATAGAGGGCATAGTATTCAATAAGAAGTGAGTAAAAGCCTATTATAATAGTGAGTTTTGATATAAAAACTTTATCTTCGGGCACTGATGCACAGAGAAATGAATTCCGGTTTATCCGGCTTTTTTGTCATTCGGCCTGCCTCATTAGATCAGATGCTCAAGAGTGTTTTATATTTTTGATTCATGAATTATTATTCACAACTATTGCTCCATTTGTTTTAGCAACGGGGGCTTCCATAAAAAAAATACACTACCGCCATGCTGTAGTGCTGGGGTTGTATTGAATGATCCAGCTGTCACAAATATTAAATACATATTCTAGAGTCGGTGCTAAACAACCCTTTTACTAACAGCACAGGCAATGACTCTTCAGAATAAAAAACGATCCATCACTGCTGCTGTTTATCAGACAACATTATTAGAGCACATTTCTGGAAAAGGAATATTCTTACCTATACGGCAACTTCTAATTCCCCTATATTAGTTTAAATTAGTTATATTAACGTCCCACTTTTAAAGAAACACAAGGGTGGGTTGTTTTGGGACGTACTTCGACATTTTGAGCCATAGTCATATGAAGAGGACGACACCTGAGCTGGCATATCTTTATCAGGGCATTTGGCGAGATATATTAAACGTGCAGAAGACCCAATTACACGACGAACCGCAAACCTTACGAACACACTACCCTTTCCCTTCCATATATTAAATATCCAATTCAATTAAGTGTAATTGAAATTAGAACTTCTAGCAATTCCAGAACATGAAGACGATGGCGAGAGATTTGTTTTTTTAAAATTAAAATAAGCAGTTTATCAAATAGATGATTCGCTTTTTATTGCATAAATCTGATCTATTGTATTCATTTAACTAAGAGGCACATTTCGATGTTTTTGCATTTAAACACAAATAAAAGCATTCTTTTTAAAGTCATTTAACTATATTCGTCACTAGCCGCTTCATAAAATTATTGATAAATTGTAGATAAAAATTTGCAAGTAATTTTTAGATACCTTAAATATTGAATTATAATATTGTTAACAAATTATGCAAGGAAATGTAATATAATGAGAATAAAAAAGAAAATTCTCATCAGTTAATTATTATTTGATAAGAGAAGAGAGATCATTTAATGAGATTAATTAAATTGAACTCACAGAATTAATTTAGAATTTAAATAAAAAATTTTTACAGGTAAATAATTCAATCTAAACGTTCAGATTTATTTATTTTTTCATTTGTTTTCATTGCATTTGTCTACGTCATATCTGTTTCAACAACAGTGTAAATAAATATTTTAGTTGAATCTGTCAAACAGTGAAAGTAGCAAATTGTTTTAGAATCCTCTTCTATTAATGATCTACTTCTTTTAAATGAAAATTCACAAGTATATTTAAAGTAAGTAAATTACAGATAATATTATAATTAAGATAACAAAACCATATAAACTATCTTTTGAATAACTTTAAAAATGTGTGATATTTAATAAAATAGAAATGAATGCAATATTTTAATATTAATTAATCATTTCTTTGGGAAAATATTCATCAGTGAAGAAACTACTGTTTATTTGTACTGGTTTTTTTTTCCAAATTAAACTGCCACAAATTTATTCAAACAATTCGAGAATTATCGTAGAATTTACTTGAATAATTCTCGAGTTCTAATAAAATTTGTAAAAGTGATATTCTCAAGAGTACTTATGAATAATAATGTTACAATTTTTTCTAATTTTTAATAGAAAACAGAAGTAAAATATTTTGTTATTTTATAACTGCTAAACTTTTATGGTAATACTATTTTTGAGAACATTGGACTTACGATAGAAAATAATCATAATATGAATATTTTTGAAGAAACAAAAAGGAAATTTGAAGAAAAGAAATTGGACAAAATTTTCATACATAAACGTTTGAAATCTTCAATATTACGATTACTCTAGAAAAATATGTTGTGTCAGATAAATGAATCTATAAATTGTATAAAAATGCTCCTTTTGTAATACATATAATTTGTTGAAAAGAAAGTCATTTCAAACTATAACCTTTAGCAGCTCCCATTTTAAATTTCTTTGTTTTTTTAATTGCCTATTTCTTATTTTAATTCAAATCAGTACAAAAGGAAAAAATGATAAATTGTCCTTTTTAATATTTATCCAGATGGATTTAATAGTTCTTTTCAAGGCTTTAGTGTTCTTTCACGAGCATTCGTCTAGATCTCAATGTCCCATAAATTCTTTATGCGTTTAAAATTGGCATCCTTTTGATGGTCAGTTTATCATTTTAACTTTTTAACACCCAGTCTTGGTTTTCTGTTGATATTTTGCAAACCATGAAATACGACAAAAATGTTGTTCCGTCAAAATATAGTTGTGCTTAGAAATAAGTCATTTTCTAAAATTATAGAACGTTTCCTGCAGGTTTATCGTACAAATTATTTTCCTTTAAAGAATAATCGGTGAAAACCCAAACATAATTACAGCAAAAATTTTAAATACATTTAAAACACTGAAAATAAAGAGAATAAAACTGTTAGATGTGTGTTTGGATCAAGATTTACTTATTACTAAATGTTGTTTAAATATCCGAGTTAATCAATATGATACAAAATTATAAAATAATTTTTATTCTTAAATTTAAAAAATGTACATTAAAATTATGTTTTAAGACAATGTAATTACCGAATCTTGAAAGATGTAGGGAATGTGCATCAGTTTTTACTTTATTTTGCATCAATAATTTAAGATAAAATATTAAGTTAAATTATTTTCAAATCAAAGTATACCTGAGCTTTTATTTTTTGTGCAAACATGATGGATCATCCAATATATCAAAAGCCTGAAAAGGTTAAGGTTCGTTGTTTATTGCTATCATTTCATTTAAAGATTAGAAAATCTTCAAAGTATTTTTTTTTCAAATTCACTACCAGACGACAACATTCGTATAGAGCAAAAACTTAGTTAAAACAAGCAATGAAATGTTATAATATTATATCATTATCGTAAGTACATAACTGTAGATTTTTTTAGAATTCTAGAACATCGAAAATGGAATGTAAAATCGATTAGAGAATTCAAGAGTGCAATAAGTTAACCCTTCATAGGGCATAATTCCAGATCATCAACAAATAAAAATTTTAAAGGTTATATTATGATAAATTGATGATTCAAGTAGTAAAATTTTGTTGATTTTCGTTTTAGTTTAAGAAATAAGAGGGAGTAAAAATGCTTACCAGAGATCATTCAGGAAAAACCGGAAGTTCTCAGCATACTTACCATTGAGCGATAAGGGTGGAAATAACATCAAATATTCAACGGTAAGCATACTTACCACTCTATTATAGATAATTTAAAATAACTTCATATATTTTAAAGTTGTACATCATGGAATTCAAATTCCGTAATATCTAACATTAAAATTTGAAGTTTATTTTGCATTTATTAGACTCTGGGTGGATTGCTATTTAAAAATAAAATGTTGCAATCTGACGCAGTTTCATTAATAACATCTTGCTCACGATTAACTTTTAAGAATAAAAAACTAAAATGTTGCAAATTACGACATTCAAATAATCAATACATCAAAACTGAAGTCAAAATATGCATAAAATCATTAACAGGAAGCTTCTGAATTTTAATATATTCCAACTACATCAACAATTTTTTGTTTATTTTTAACAGTGAATTTTGAATTTAAGGTAAATAAATTCAATAATAAATACTGATAATTAAATGTAAGAATACCTTGAAAATTAGGAACACAACACAGTGCTGTTTCATGCCTGAAAACATTTTCAGGAGTGAAAATTTAATGAAAAACACTGGAACTTGATGTCGCTACGAAAATCCTTGCTTCGTGAATGTTCAGTGGTAAGTATAATTATCACTTTTGAACTTAAGTAATATTTAACTATAGACTTGATATATTTCTGATTTTATGAGGTAGTTTATACAAATTTTGAGCGACTGATAAACTTTATAAAAATATTTTACAGGTGACAGGAATATATACTTAAGAAATATAAAGGGATATATAAGTTATAAATCTTCTCCAAATATAACGACCACAAAAAATATTCAAAATAAAGCGTGGTTTTTTATATATTTTTGTTTCCAGTATGCATAATAAATCACATATGTATTCATCAAATTGTGCGCATGCATTATACAAAATAAAATTTTAAGTTTCAAGAATAATTTTTATGACTGTCTAAAGGAAAATAAGGTTTCAAAACAGATATCCTTCTAATGGCTAATTCAACTTAAAATCTGTCAGTCGGTCAATTGTGATGTATGGTAAAAGGAGGCATAATATGTTGACATCCTTCTGTATAAATCTCAACGGAGTAGATATATAAGCAGCATTTTTAAAAACGAATTTAATGTTTCAAATTTGTTTTTCTCCGAAATGACCTAATTACTGCGTCTGCGGCTCTTCAGAGCGGGCTCAAACATGGACGGGAGCAGAGCACTGCACTCTGGATCCGTTCATCCTCCTTGAAGCGAAAAATAAAAGAATCCTCGTCCTGCAGGAATACAAGAACCATAAAGATTTTTTTTGTCCTGATACTAAAAAATACTAAAAGGGGTGGAGAAAATCACCTCCTTCCTTAAGGGTAACTCCCAGGTGATGATTCGAGGCAGTACGCGGGATTTGTGAGCGGAAGAAGCGGTACTTTCTTCTTAGTGCTGGAAAATACTTCATTGTTTTATTTTTCTGGGAACAGGGTCATGAAAGAACACTTCATACCTTCAGGTTCTTTAGAAGAGTGGGTGGAATCGGTGACTTTATTTTCGAATTCTGAGACAGTAATTGTTAGCTTAAAATTTTTTTTCATTAGTGTTAAGTGGGCGGTTGGCAATTTCAAAGAAATAAATATTGATTTATATTTTAAATACAATCACAAAATAAATAGTTACTAGGAATTTTAGTGGCAGACTATAATTAATTTCTGATAATAATAATAATTTTAATTCAACAAATAAGCAAATATAGAAATCTTTATGATATTTCACATTCGTTTGAGAAACTATCTAATATGAAAGATAACTCCAAACGATGATTAGTAGCCTCAAAACTTTTCAATTAACGTTTCGCTTCGAAAAACTTCGTATTCAGAAAGACGAATATCTACGACTAACTAAGGCTCCATAATCCAATCAGCATTTCAAATTACTATCTGGATTACTGACGCTCCTTCTAGGTAGCGTAGCAAAAATTGTTACCATCCTTAACATAATAACTGTAATAATCATTAACCCCTGAAAGTTTCCAAAAGAAATTTTGATTTAAAATTTAATTTATAAATTTTCATACTAAATTACATGCTAGTTCATTGGAGATTTTGGATTATCGTGAACTTATACGAATTTAGAAGAAAAAATATCGAATTTTGGACTAGAAAAATTAGTCAGAAGCTAAGCGTAGTGGATGTATAGTTTTTGAGTAATTAGCCTTAGGCAGAGTTAACTACTCATCTGTATAGGTACAGATGAATTTAGTCTAGACAGGGTAAGCAAGGAACTGTCTAGCAGAGGAGAATTAAGATATTTTACAGCTCTATACCGAGCAAACTAAACAAGCACATAGGCAGGAGCGGATTTCGAATTTTACGGCTCTAGGCGAAGCAGATTATAAAACCGTTTTTAATAAGCTATTGATTTAGTTTATCATTTCCCATGTTTTTATTTGTATTTAGAATTTTTTTGTTTTAATTAATTACGAAAATATTTTTATTTATTTGTTTATTTATCATGATAAATAAACAACATGGTAAATAAATTAATCTTTAGCAGTATCCTAGTTCATAATTTAATCAGCTATTTAGCATTTGCAAATTCTATAATAACTAAGACAACTTAATAAAATAGATAAGAACCTGACACGTTACTCTTGACAAATTGTTAATACTATCAGAATATTTTATAACTCTTAGAGTTTTATCTTTCAATCCCTACTGTTAGTTGACTCTCTCCCTATATATATCTTGTTCAAATATTCAGTCTTAAATAATAATACTTTTAATAAATAAAATACTTTTTATTTCTTCACTCAAGTTCAAATACATTTTTTAAACTTGTAGCGGATGACATTCAATGTTAATACAGTTTTTTTTTTTCAAATATAAATTCAATTATTCAATTTAATTCTGTTTTAATACTTTAAATAGATTGTTAGCAGTTTGTAATAAAAAATGAAGTCAACAGACAGTAGCTCAATCGGTAAAAAGCGAGGATTTCAGTTTTTTTTTTTTCGCTTGGAGGCGAAGACTGCAATTTCAATTCTTGCGAAAATCAATAATTTTTTGATAAATTATTTAATAAAAAGTAATTAAAGTTAAATTTTTCTTTATTGACCTAAGTAAGATGGACTTTTAAAAAATTGTATCACTTGTTTTATAAATTTATTTATTAGACCAGGCAATGATATTTGCATTGCTGATTGCATTAGCGACCCTGGCAGCTTTTACATAGTCAGAAATACTCCACTCCATCAAGTGCCCCTGAGATCAGGAGCTTTAAGTCTATTAAAAAAGGCTGCTAGTCCAATTTCTAAATAAGTTTTAATAAATACATATATAAAAGTACATAAAAATACAAATTTGCAGTCATATATTTATAGACAGACAGTCAGTCCATTGATATCGTATTATGCCAAATGCTTGACACTAAACTATTATTCAATAGGAAAAATAAATAGAAAATTTCGTATTTTTTTAAATGGTATTTAAATTATCATGAAAGTGGGCCTAAAAAATTTCATGTATTTTCAGTTATTGTATCCATAGGCTGGTATAATTCTGAAATGTAATCATTGGAACTCAAGAATGTATGAAACGTGTAGAAATTTCAAAACCATTTCAAATGGATTACGATTTATTCTTCTTAATATAATTTGTAAGCAAGAGAATCAAAAATAATAAAATCTCATCAAAACAACCAACGATGAAAAATTATTCTCAGTACAGCCGTTCGAATTCTCTTTTGAGCTGGGTGGATTCCTTTTATACTCTAAAATAATGCATAGATATAAAAATAATGAAATATTTAACACTGCGAGATCAAGGTATAAAAAGCTACTCTTTAATGATTTTACAGCAAAAGAGCGTGACCTTGTGATTAATGCGACCAGCTCTTCTTAAACGATTAGTTTCTTCAAAAATGTCATGTTGCTGAAACAGAAGATGATTAATTGTAGCTTTTTGTAGTGAAAAAAAGAACATTTTTTCCCGCGTTTCGAAATGAAATACCGTTTGCGATTTTAAGTGCCCCGTAAAAAATGGTAACTAAACCAAGGGGGGGGGGGGAATTTTTCATCACGTTTTATATAACCTCTTTTTTCAGCATTTTTATGTTAATTGAATTTACAAGATGATACCCCAGCATTGTTTTTAAAATGAATCTAGGTAGTTTCACAATGTTTTTGAATTTTCCCACATTTTTATGGTAATTTCTATTGTTTGTTAAGATTAATAATTTCTAATATCTAACGTACTAAAAAAATTACAGCATGTATTATAACATACAAAAGCGTTATAAAGAACATTAAAATTCTCTAATCTAATAAATGACATCAAATGCTTTCTCAATTATAGTAAGTGGTATGTTTTCTGATTAAAATAAAGAGTTATTCTTCGAACTTGTACTTTTTTCTTTAGAAACATGTTTAATTTAAAATATGTTTTATTAGAAAATTTAGTTTCCTATTTAGTTTCCTTAGAAATTTAAATTTTCATTAATTTAGCTATAAAGTAACATTTCTAACAGCTTGCTTAAATTGAAAATTTCAAATTGCATAGATAGAAGTATTATTTTATATTTACGTAAATTTTCTATAAAACTAAATTTATAAAACACTGAATTAAAATATTGTAAAGGAAATGCGAAGAGTTCTTGTTAATTTTTGCATATTTCTTTTAAACACGATATGATGCACTTGACCCATTTTTAATTTATATGATATTGCCGTACATTTGAAATCAATGAGCCTGAAATACCTCAATAAGCTAAGAAACGCAATTTACACCATTTCTATCCTCTAACTGGAATATTAGATGTTAATACAGGTAAAGTTATTAAAGTTATTTGGTTACATTTTATGTAAAGGGTATTCAAAGAATATTTAAAGAGTTAAGTAGCTATTTCCTCACATATTATTTTTGCAAAATTCGGTATGTTTTATCGCATACTTTTATATATAAGTATTCAACTATTGTATTGATATTTGAAAATCTTGTAAAAATAATATAACTGGTTTCGAAATTTTATAAACCAGTTTTCCCGTAGCCCATCATACATTATAGAAGCAAACAGTTTAACATACACCCTGGTTTTAAAAAAATCCATTTGAATTCTGCGTTAAATACAACATAAACTCTTTAAAATAAACCTTTCACCCCTAAAAAGTTAGAAAATGTATAAGAGAAAAAATGCATTATCATTTAACCTCTTGAGCTATAATGACATATCTGACACTCTCATCAAATTGTTGAATTCTTAGCTTTTTAATCTGAAATAAGGTGAAGGGTAAACTTTATTTAAAGCCCAAAAATCGCTTGATAAAATCGCTATATTCGGACAGTAAACGTCTCAAACAGGATGTGCCAACTAATTCAGATTTTAAACAAATTCATATTGTGAAGAAGTTGGCTATATTCGCGGTCTTTCCAAGCGACTTATAAGCTATTTTGGGACTGATAGTGTAATTTTGAATAACAATCCATTGAAAAAGGTGGAAACTGTGACCCCTTAACTACTTTTCACATCATACAAGAGGAGTGGCCTTTGATCTAACGTGCATCAGATTCGATTATTCGGCAACTTTACGCCTTTTTGAACCTGGAATTTTCCAAATCTGAAATTATACAAATAGACTAGCTGAATTATATTAATATCTGATCTGATTATATCTGGAGTTGAAATTATACAAATAGACTATCGAAAGAATATTTAAAAGACATTTACCAATTTAGGAAAAACGCTGTGAAGTTGAAATTTTACTTCTACAATTTTATATTAATATTATCGTAGTCCCAATAGAGTCTTTATAATTATTAATATTCAAAAGTTAAATCAAATTCTTTGAATTAATTAGAATTTTATTTTTCATTGAATTATACTATTTTCATCTATTACAATTCGTACAGATTAAAAAACAAGTAATATCTAAAGCAAAGTTTTAAAAACAAATTCCTATTTAGGTTAAACAATTTTTTTTATTTCAGTTACTTTTTATTAAATAATTGCAATTAATATAAATAAAACAGAATCTATTAAGCGGCAGAATAGAAAGTGAATTTCTTGGCTATTTCTTGGCTGAATTTCTTGGAATGTCATTCACCATTCTCCTTTCGATATATCATGTTCAAACTCGCAGCCCCAGGGAGAGAATCCAACGCCATACCAACCAACCAAGACTATCCCGCCCTAACAATTACAATTATTATAAATAATTGATCAAAAAATTATATTAACAATAAATTTTCAACGCCAATTTCAAAGCCAAAAGCAACTGTGACAACTCAAAATGGGTGATTTTTCTGCACCATTTGAGGTTGCGTAATACAGATTAGAAATTTCTAACTTACTTTAATCTGTATTATTTTCATTCGAAAGTACTTCAAAATGAATCCGAAAAATTGATCAATTAACAATGTTTGATTTTAAATGCATCCAACATTAAGAAAATTAATAGAATCATTTGAAATACTCGGCCGAAAACATGTTAAGCTTAACCTCATTAGTGTGGGGAAGGATAGTTTTTAATTAATAATAATGAATGAATTAATATTTGAAAAAACTGTATTAACATCAAATGTCATTCACCACAAGTTTTAACAAATTTACTTGAACTTTTTGATTTAATGAATGAAACCTGTTTTATTAATTATTTCAAATTTTAATAGAATATATATATATATATATATATATATATATATATATAAGGAGAGTGTGAGCAAATAGATGGAATTGAAATAATATGTAGACTGTTGCTTGATTCTTCGCTGATTCCCCCTTCCTATCTGATTAGATGACCACTTATCTACTACAGTATTGAATCATCTAATAAGATAGATGGCCACTTAATAATTAATACTTAAACCACTCAGATGATCCAGTAATAAAAAGGCTGTTTTGGGCTAAACTATATTTTAATGATCCATTACAGAGATAAATATCACAGCAACTTTCGATACAATTACACGACTAGTTCTTCAACGCCTCTCCAAATCTTATAATGACATTCACTGCTGGATTATAATTCTCCTAGGCGCATGCGCAACTACAGGCGAAAGACGCGCAGCCAAAGGAGGTATAAACCAGAAGTGATGACTCACACGCTTCCAAGAATATGCAACAATGGCCTGGAAGCGTGTTAAACGCAAAAATTACAATTTGTTTCAACAACTGTCACGAATCTGCATCAATATATTGAGATTTTTCATTCAATTAACCTATCCTAAGTATCCACATGTAGATTTAAAAATTCGATGATATATTTATTTGTTTTTATTTCATTCTTCAAGGTCCAATGGTTCATTTAACTTTTCAATTAGATAAAATTTTCTTTTGACTATATTTATTTTTAATTTAAATAAAAGTTACAATTTTATTCGAGCAGAAGGCATAACAAATAATTACACGAATCAAGCAATTTTTGTCTCTTAAACTAATCGTTAATTTAACTTTTTGCAAATTTAAATGAAAAAGTACTGTCATTGGAGACATGAATGAAATATAGCTATAATGCTGCCACCATAAGTGCTCCTAAAATATAAACATCAGAATTCGTAGTTCTAAGCTCTATCAGTTTTGTTTATAATCGGAATGCCTCATCAAGTTATTTCATTAGTGAATTAGAGATAGTTAAGAAATTATAATTCGCCTGCTACATTCCCCTTATTCTTAAGCCCTCTAAATATTCAAGTAAATTAAATTGCGTTGTTGTTGTCACTTATAGCACTTGCCATGGACAAGCCCCGCTGATACATCAACAGATTTTTCAGCTGAAAGTATGCGTCCCTTGTTTCACAAGAAGCGCCTTCGGGGGCCAAGAGTACGACTTAGCTATAAGTACGACACGTCACAACCCTTTTTAGGGGGCGGACTTCATTCATCTCAGATCACAATTTAGACATGGAACAGAGAACGATCACCTCTGACCCAGTACCCACAGTGGTATTATTCTCGACATGAGGACTTTGTGACCACGAATAGATTTAACGAGCGCCAGTCGCCATACACTCGGGAAGTCTTTTTGTAGGTGAGTTTCGAACTCGCATCCTAAGGAGTGCGAGTCTAACGCTCTACCAACCAGACTATCCCTGCCTTAAAATAGTTTTAATAAATTGTAGTAAATAAAATAAATTGTATTTTGTAGAATTAAAAAGAAAAGAGTAAATTATTTCCTTTAACAGAATATCATAATGGAATAGTATAATTATGCATTAATTTTTTTAGAATATTTCTGTAGTGAATAATGTTTAATGTTTTTACAAAACGCTTATGGGAAGGGACGGCATAGCCTGGTTCGTAGGGCGCTCAATTCGCCTCCCTTGGACTGCGAATTCGAATCCAACATCCGAAGACTCTCCGTGTGTGTGTGGACGTTAAATCTGTCGTGGTCACAAAGTCTTCCACGTAGAGAGTAATACCACTGAAGGTTACTGGGTCAGTGGTGATCGTTCTCTGTCCCGGATCTAAAGTACGATATGGGATGAATGAAATACGTGAATGAAGTCCGCCTCGTAAAAAGGGTTAGTGATGTGTGTGAGTTAGAAATCAGACTTTTACCCTAGGGAAGTTCCCCTTAGAAGCTACTGCACCCCTCCTTCTGTTGTAAAGTGGAACATGAGAACAACAACAGAACTCTTTCAAGTTGTCAAAGAAGTTATTTTTATATCAAATTTGCTATAATTGCAGCATTTTTTATATATTTTATAGTGGCTTTGGATATTGCAGATTTAAAACCCTTTTTAAAATCGGTTCATTTGGGAATTTTTTATAATTTTTCCTTTGTAAAAATAATATTTAGTCTAATGAGAATTTAAATAATTAATTTGAAAAAAGAATTATATACGCAATCCACTAAAATTAAGTGAACTAACAAAAAAGATAGATTGCATACACATATATCTTAGTCAATTCGGTTTGAGAACTTTTTAATGTCTATTGTGTTAAAAGTAATAATCTTTAGTTTTTCTGTTTTTTTAGTATTTACAGGTACTTTTCTTTTGATAAAATTAAATATTTTATTGATTTATTTACATTTTTATTTACTGATTTCCACACTTTGCATTTTTGCCTCAGAAGTCGAAATCCAAATGTGACTTTGGCCACCGTAATACTTTGTCATGCAAAACATAATGATTTTATACATTTTAAGGCGATAAACGTATCTATCACCCCCCCCAATAAAGAATAAGAATATACTTACGAAGAAAATTTCCTCAACAAAGATATTGCATATGCATTCCTATTACAATAAAAATAAAATGTTTTAATGATAAAATGACGGAGAGGTGCCACACATAAAAAACGATCCTAAGATTGGAGATAATGGAGAATTCAGTTTTATTCATCCAATAGTTTCCTCGTTATCGATCACCTATATTTTGGCACATTTTCATGCCTTAAGTCCTAAGAAACCGATAGCGTGACTCGCTGAATTGATTTCTTTAGATTCTCTTCATTATTTACTATGACAACTTTGTCCTGGAAAAGGGAAAACACGCACTTGTATCGATAAGGTTCGAGTAAGAAGAGAAGAAATCAATTTTTCTCATCACTATTAAAATCGGCGCTCGTAAAATCATACGACTACGCGATCTGACTTTTTTATTAAAATATTTCATCCTTTCTGCATGAAAAGATGGAACCTTATATTGCAAAATGTCTTTCTTAAGTACTTCGCTCTTGGTTGAAACTTTGGAAATTTCTGATATTGCGTCGATAATTCTGGAAAGATTCCTTACGTGATAACATTATTTCTCATAGGAGTTCAGCAAAAATTATTTTAAAATTTCCATGATCCAATTTTTGCTATAAAATATTATTTAAAAAAAAACTACTCCAATAGCTTTTGCGAAATACTTATTTTCGACCACTTCTCACTTATCAGCATGTTGTTTTCTTTTATTAAATTCATGTTTATTATCTTCTTTTACAGACATTCATCTATTTTCTTCTATAAAACTTCCCAAATTTGTAGCCAAAATGTTTTATTTTTGTAACACGAATAAATGTTTGTATTTATTATAATTTCTATCATTAGTACCAGTTTACCTCAAAATGGTATTGATAAAGAAGGTGAAGCTTTAATGAATTTTAATAAAAACAAGATAATCAAATGCGTTCTTTTCAATGTAGGGGGAGGAGGCAAACTTAGAATAGGAAAGTACTATTCAACTTGATAAGTCAACTTTCTTCTGAGTTCATTATTTTAATTTTAAATAAGATTGTAATGGTCTAAAAATATATTATCTGTCAGATGAATAATTTAATATTGCTCATCCCTTATCTTTATTTAGTATCCGATCTAACTGACAAGGAGAAGGTACGGGGTTGAAAGCTGAGATTGGAATGGTATTTAGTATAATAATAGTATACATTTAGAATGTTCGTTCATAAAAATATTAAAAAACAATGGTCAGTCAATTTCCAGAAAACTGTCCTAAAATTTTTGGTAAAGCTTATATACTGAGAACTTGACTCCCAATCGGATGATCCCGATTGCGTGGTTGTCTAGGTAACCGTCTCGGATGGAGAATGTCAGGGTCGTAACCTAGTTGGATTTTTTTAAATACTTTGTATTCAATTAAAAATTTAAAAAATACTTTTAATTAATATGTTTTTAATTTTTTATCCCAAAATAAATACTTATTATCAAAACACATAATAATAAAATTAAAATTTAAATAACATATATAAATATAAATGCATTTTTTTAAAAAAATTATTAAAAATTAACTAAAGATTTACAGATAGTTTTAATTAATGGGCTACTTATTTTTATGAAAGGATAAAAACTTATCATTTTAAAACTTCAATTGTAATTTAATGCTTAAAAGAAAAATAATTAAAAGCATGTCATTAATGGCTACAGATAATTTAACTTGCTTCCATCATTTTCAAGCAGTTAATTTTCAAATTCATGGATTTTAATAACAATAAATTATCAATTCTAATTCAACGAAGTTGTATTTATATCAAAATTTGAATGGAGATGCAGATTTTCGTTTAAAATGTAAACAAATGTCCCAACTGCAGTAATCAAAAGAAATAGTAGAGAGCAAGTGTTAATTTTTTGAATGCGTAGGCAAATGGTCCAAAGCGTATTAAATAGTTTTTATTTGATAGAACATGATCAAGAAATAAATTCTCGAGAAGATAATATAAAAATTCAATCAATTGCACACCATCAATTGTCATCATCAATTTTTAATAAGATGATAAGGTATTTTTTTCAAGGTAAATGGCGTTTGGCTTAAAGAAACATTGCTCTGATCTATCATCGATTATCAGTTGTGGGAGATGTCGAAATATATTTTGTGTACAATGTTTTTACTACAGTTACCATTCTTGCTCTTCTATATAGGATAGTTTTTTCAAAAATATTGAACAGTTTTTTCTTTTAAAGTTTTCATTATATTACTATGCATTTCTATAATAAATATTTATTTTGAGATAAAAAATTAAAAACATATTAATTAAAAGTAATTGTCTATTTTTAATTAAATTAAAATTATTAAAAAAGAAAAAAATTTAGCCAGTTTCGAATTCTGACCTTCCGCATATGATACGGTTACCTAGACAACCACGCAGTCGGGATCATCCGATCAGGAGTCAAGTTCCCAGTATACAAGCTTTACTAAAAGTTTGAGGATCATTTTCTCGAAATTGATTGGCTATTAAGTCATAACATTTATTCCTAAGTAATAAAAAGTAGATACATTTTGATTTATTTAACTTCTAAGAGCAACTTTTAAGTAGCGTATATTATGTCCTGATGAGACATGATAAAACCTTTGATTGCTAATGATCTTCAAGATTGGTAGTTTCAGTATTTCTCTTTTTGGAAACTCAAACACAACTTTAAAAATAGGGGTAAAAAAATATTACGATATCATTAAGCCTTCTGAATATTTAAATGCTGTGCTTGTCTGCAGACAGTTTCAAAGGTTCATATGATTCTATCAATCAAATGAAGAAAAAAGTAACAAAATCAGGGCTTTTGAGAAACTAAAATCTGAAGCAGGTTTTTAAAAGAAATGAATGCACAAATTTGCTAATATAGAAATGGACCAAAATATTTCAGGTCGTTAAGAATTGTTTTATTATACTTATTTGATAACTTCGTCTTACTTGAATTTTATGGAGATTTTATAATTAGTTCTTGCGTTGAATATGCGTGTATTTAACTTGCATCATTTAAGAAAAGAAATTATTTGATAGAGAATACTCTTCTTATCGACTTTTCAAAACTGACTTCAAGTTTTGATAAAAGATTTTTTTTAATATTTCGGGATTTTTTAAAGAAACAGTAGAACACATTCACAAATTTGAGATCTTAAATCACTTCTTTTTATTAAATTTTTATATTCTCCTATTCAATGACTTTCTATATAAATCGCATAAGAAGTAGTCTTGATTTCATTTCAGTAAATTGATTAAACTTACAGAATAATAGCTTAAACAAATGAGAATTTCATGAACCAGCTTAAAACAACAATAGGATCTAGCTTGCAAATACCGCTTTAATTTACAATCCATCCATTCTTCAATTTTTCCATTTAATTGTATAAAACTTAAAACGACCATTTAACATTCACTGCTTGCACATTTAATCACTCCCATTGTTTGCAGAAACCTCCTTTTCTTCCTACTTTCTCTATTCGACTTCAAATGTTTATTCTTAAATGGTTGCGGAATGAAAAGGCATTGTAAACCTTGAAACTTTCAATTCCCTTTTTCCACCATCCAAAGAAACTACAAATAAAAGAAGGCCAAACACAAAAGGGAGATAAGCCCAAATCCCAAGAAGCAGCCCGAGAGTTCCGAAACTTCGAAGATCAATTCCAGTTGAGTAACGTATCCGTTGTTGTGTATTCAAATTAATGCTTGCACTAGTTAGAACCTCTCCCCCGATTTGCATACCAAAGAGATTTACCCAACTAGGAGAGGCTGCATACCTTTCAGGAATGCCCGGCTGGTCGATCAGCGTCCGGGATATAAACCTAATGGACGTTAAAATGTTCAACGACGGACGAAATTGATTGCTTTCTTAATTGCTAATAGATCTTTCTTTCTTTCCTTTTCTTTTGTATCTTGTTTGTTGCAATAGGTGATGAATGTTTGAACGGTGAGTTAAAATGAAAGGGTTTTTTTTTTTTTTTTTTTTTTTTGCAGTTGTGTTTTTTGATTACGAGTTGAGTTCCCTGTTTCAAGAAGGGAAGAAATACTAAATGGTGCTATTAATATCAGTGAAATATGGAAGATCAGTTTTTGAAAAATTATCTGTGCGTTAGCTGCTTCAATTCGGACGATTATTTTTAAAAGCAATCTGCAAGAAAGTATTCGTTAATCGTAAAGCCTACATTTGACATAACATCAAGAAAGCAAATCTCGTCTATCCCAAATCTGTTTTCGGCTTAGTTATAATCTTTTCTTAGATCCGATACAAAGCTTCCGAATGGGCAAAAATACTGTTGCTGTTGTTTATAACGGCACTTGCCATGAACAAAATTGCTACCGCAGTCACCGATTTTAAGCCGAAGGTGGGTCTCTTGTTCAAAGTAGCGCTAATTAAGACCAAGAGAAGATCTTAGTAATTCACGCGTCACATTCACTTTCATAGCCCCTTTTTACATTTTACATATTTCACAGATAGAAAAGATGAAGAATAACCCTGCCCGAACCGGGAATCGAACCCAAGGCGCCCAAATCATGCGGAAGACGTGCTACCCCTGTGCTTGGACGTCGGCAAGGTTAAAATACGTTCTCAACTAATCGAATAGTTGTTTAAGGCTGCGGTGGCCTGGTGGTAAGATCTCGGCTCTGGGACTGGTTCGAGACTCAATTCCACAGTAGAACCGTCGTGTAAGTAAGTCTCGTGCATACTAAGTTCGCCAGGACCAAATGTTGTCCCCCTGTGTGGTGTAATGTCGAAATTAAGGAAAGGAGAGCAGCTTAGTTTTTACCCTCGTTATCTGATGGCGGTTCAAAATTACGATGCCCATCCTCAGAATAATCCTAGTGTTACTTTCAAACGTGACGCCAAGATCTGAAAATCTTGGTGTAAGCTCTCTCTATATTTGCCAATGAAGCAAGAAATCTAACTGTCTCCCTTTTTTCATAAGACTTAATGATGCGAATGATTCGTACAATTTATTTTTCAAACTGTTATCAATTAATTAATCAAAGTGAATTTCTTCCATTAAATAAATCTCAGCTCTAGAAATATTTTCACATGCCACAACTTGAGAGTTCTTCGACCACTTCTTCGATACTTTGCCGCAATCTCTCCTTTAATCCTTTATGTTCCAAAGGTACTTAAAAAGGGCCTTTTAAACCTCCCTGGCATCGCGACAGGGCTATATTATTGGACGCTATTCAAAAGAGTATAAATTTTATAGGTTCTACAACAAAAAGAAGATATTAATTAAAGAGAGATATTAAAATCTTTAATTATTAATTGCATTAATTAATTTGTGTGAAAAATTTCAAAAACTGCTTCTTTTCTTGAAGTTATTCTGTACCAAATTTATCAAGTCAGACTGTAAATTCTTTGACAGATGTGTTTCAGAGTTTTATAAGAATTTACACTTTAAATTCTAAAACTCTGAACCAGATGATTTACTAGTTGTTATGTTTCTGAATTAGTGAAGCTTAGTTGTATGCAAAAGTACAGATAGACAGACGTTCAACTGCATGAGAGATTTGCTTCCAAATTTAAAATATGGCTACATTTGAGATGACAATTCTGTGTACTTAATTTTATCCATTTAGCTCGTTTCAATTATTTATGTTATTGAAATACCTTATATTCTGAAAGCAAAACATTCAGAATTCCTCAGGATGATGTTTTTTCCAAAATTTGAAAAGTTTGAAAAATTCTTTTTAAGAACATATACTAAATTTCATCCATCTTGCTTAAATAGTTGTTTTGTCAATGTTCCCAGTATTTTATTCATAGTTTCAAAAAATATTTTATTATTGAGGGGGGGGGTAATGTGAAACTTCGTTAAAAACTCGAATTCTGTATTATTTCTTGCAATACTTTTTTTAAAAGATTCATGCACAATAAAATAAGAACGTAATAAAAAACAATAAAAGTAGTAAGATTTGAGAATATATCACTTTCAAAAATAGAAAATAAATGTATATTATTTTGTCACTCATAGCTAAGAAAAAAATTTTAAAAAAAGAAATTCCAGAGTGCTACGGTAATTCTTTTATTTGCCGAGTTTAACTTGCATTGCGCTGTCTTGCTATAACAGCTCTTTTCCTTTCATTGATCGTTAAAGTTTTTTTCAAATAACTCCAGAGTCTCGATTCAATCAGAAGCACGAAGCTGGTCAAAAAAAATCATTGGAAATAGAAGAAAAACCATCGGAAAAAGTAAAGTTTGTTGTCGTAGCTGAGAGCGGTATGTGGTTTTCTGCGCTCCAAGTAAACAAAAGAGTCGTGTTTTATTTAAAGAAAGAATGGACGAGCTCAGTTTAGTGGTTTGAATAGGAAAGAATTCCCCACCTCCCAATATTTATTCCTTCTCTTTACATTTAAGCTCACGTATTAAAAAGTTTCATAAAATGTTAACAAAATGTTGCGTATTTTAGATTTAAATGTAAAAAAAGGAATTGTCATTTTGCAATGGAAGCATTCTGCCTGCCAGGTTTCTATCCCAACAGAAAAAAGTAACTTATTGATTCGGAGAAAAGAATTCCCTTAAAAGGAAAATGCTGGTACTCAAATCTTTTCAAGTAGTTTTGCTGCTACTTACTGTTCATTTCATGGTCCCAATACTACCAACTTTTCGACGATTCTAGGTCGTTAAGGGGTGAAACGTGGAAGAACGAGCCTTTTTCAGAATTCTTCATCATTCTTTGGCGTTCATTTCTGCCCCATTTGACTGTTTTTTTCTGTTTCTATACTATATTATTTTTGGCTTTGTTATTTTATCTTAACAGAAAATTGCTTATACAGTCAGTTCAAGTGGCAAAAAAGCTTTCAGGCGGGGAACTAAGAATATTTTATATAATATCAATAAGTGTGACCGAGAATATCTACCTTTATTAATCTAAAATTGATGTCGAAAAATTTAATAACAAATAAAGAAAAATGATTTAACATAAGTTATTATTATTTTGTAGAAATATGAGCTACCAAATTTTAAGGACAGAAATCGTCTATCAATTTATCTTAATTTAATTTTCGGGCTCTTTATAGTAAATAAAAATTGTTTTTGAATATTTTATTGTGAACTAGTGTCTTTTTTCCGATAATGTATGCATTATTTGCAGCTTTTATGCCTCCGAAATACTCTAATAATTCTAATTAATATTATTGTTAAATGTGACAATCTTCATCTTTCACTTTTTTTCTTTGAGGGGAGGGGTCTTGTGGTAAAATTCCTCTTCGGGACAGGTGGATTTTCAGGTTCGAGACCCGATTCCCCAGAAGAAACCTCATGTCTTCTGTACGTTAAATTCGTCGAGGCCAAACATCCCTTCCTGGTGTGGTGTAAATGCTTGGAGAGGGAGTGCCAGCTCAGATGTTGACTTCATCATCTGACCGTGGTTCAAAATTAAGAGAACTGTCCTAAAATAGACATAAAGTTGCTTTAAAATTGGATGTTAATATAATTAAACTAAACTAAACTTCTCTGTTTTGACTAAATAAACGCATCCTGAAGCATACGTAAAACTGCGAAGGGTTTTAGAATTCGAAAATGAGTAGTAAATATTACGAGAACCATTTTTTTTCAATCTTCAAAGACTATAAAAATGCGAAAACTTAAGAAACAAAATTAATTTATTATATACAGATATTATTATTTTTCGATATTAAAATCGGAAATAATTCAGGCATCTGCCATATTGCTTGAACAGATGTTTTATTTCCTGTTTGAAAGACGTTTCTGTAATTGATGTGAAGTAGGCCTTAATGTTCCTTTAATACTCTGCGTTATACTGGCTGTTCTTTGTGCTTTTTAAAGAAGAATATGGATAAAAAATGTGTGAACATTTATATTCTAAAACCACAATTTCGGTTTGCTGATCTCTCTCGTTTCCAGAATCCGCCATTTCTTCAGAACTTATCAATTAACTCGTTGAATCCGATCTTCTGCTACGATAAACCTGGGTTCTGGTTCACCTTCCTTGGAAATGTGGCTTAGAGTCGGGTGGTTTTTAATCTCTTTCCTGAATTCAAAAAAAAAACTGACCGAGAAGCCAAAGACTATAATCTAATAAAAATCTACAAAAGGAGAATTAAGAACCATTTTACATCTTTCGCGATAGCATTCTTCAAAGAGAAAAATGGAAACTTGGTTCACCGATGTGAAAAAGGTCTGGATTTTCATGACAATTATATTGGAAAAAATTATGCTTGAGAATAAATTTAATACATTCATTTTTTTCCTGTTCTTTAGATTTTATGAATTATGAGTTCGGGCATGATTGATTTTTCTCATTATGAAACTATAATAGCTATTTGGTGTCAGATATGAAAGATGCATAAACATACATTTAAGCATCCACGTATTGGAAAATAATATATGTGGATAATGTTAAATGGATAATCTTAATGGATCGATAATATTACAACAATTAATATATGGATAATCAAAATTGTTAATGGGGGGGGGATAATCTTTAAAAATGGATAACCTTTTCTAGTATAAAGGAAAAAAATGCGCCATTAAACCAGCGAGTCTTTAATGAGTATACTTTAAAATATGAAATGAAATCAATATACGTTTTTTCAGATTATTTTGCTTGAAAGATATTTATATTTGTTCTTCTCAATTTTTAGCTTCATGAACAATAGTCTCAAGAGATAGCGATGAAGACGATAGAACTTGAAAGGCATAAATAAATTCAATCTCGATTTAATACTGGTAATTTGAAACAGTATTTTCTGAAAAAATTTTCTTTCGTCTAACCTGAACGCTGTTTTTTCCCATCAGTTTAAATAAATTAATACTATGAAGGGCCATGCATATCCGATTTCTTGATCAATTTTAACATTAATAAAATGTATTCACAGGCAAAAAGTCATGTTGAAATATTTCTTAGATATTTCATTTTCGTATCATTTGGTAAAGTATTTGGATAACCACGTGCTTAATTTATATGTACTGCCTTACTTTAAGTAATAAAAAGCATAATTTTTTTTCTAAAAATCGAAAAACTAATTTTTATTTTGAATGATTTATTTTAGCTGATAGATTAAGAAGTATATTTTTGTGACTGGAAAAATAAAATCATAATTAACGATGAATTCAATAAATTAATTCAGAATAATATATTAAAAGTAACCAAATAATTCTGATAGAGTAAAAGTAAAGATCATGCAATGTTCATTTTTATTTATTCTTTAATGAAAATCTATCTCTTCTTCTCGAAAATTTTCAAATATTAAAATTTTATTTACAATTAAAATAAAACATTTTTCTTGTATATTAAACTAAAGATAATACAAAAAATAAATGTTAATAATATTAATAATGTTTTAAATTTTTCTTAAATGTAAGCTAAATATGCTAAAGGAAATATAAATTTTAATATACATGGCCATAAAATTTATGAAGTGTGAAATAATGCTGTGAACAACGAAGTTTTCCCAATCTTTTTTCTAACGTCTAGCCAAAATGTTTTATTTTCTTTATTAGAAAAAAATCTTAAAACATATTAAGGAAATGAAACAGAAAAATTATGAAATATGTTGAATTATCCTTTTCAGTTGAGAATCGACCTTTAATTGGTTCATATCCTTTTTATCTTAAAGTTTTAAACGCTGTTTCGGAAAAAATACTGTTCAAACAGATTGGCTGCAGCCTAATAAAATTAAATACCACTCATTGTAATTGTACAAGTTTGCTTGTGTACCGAAGACAAATGACTGCTGCCTTTGTTTACTTACAAGAAGTTAATGGGCCCCATTTATCTTTGCTATTCTTATCATTTGAACTTTCAAATATTGCCCGGCTCCCCCCCCCCTCAGCCGAAAGAGCTTTATCTCTTCAATTGCTTCTGCTTTGTTTTCTCGCCATTAATCAATTACACTCTTTAAGCTGTCAATAGCAGACTGCGCGGAACGAATAATTAAAGGTACTCCACGCTGTCTCCTTTAAAAAAGGAAACACAACATTTTTGTCCCGGAAAAATAAAGTAAAAACCCGTTCCTCAACACTGTTCACCCTTCCCCCATTTTCGTACAACAGCCGAATACTTTATCTATTATCCAATAATTCTCCGAAAAAAAAGAAGATGTTGATTAATAGACACAGTTCATCAGCTGTCGACTGGGACCAGGTATGAAACACTGTTGCCATCGGACATTTTATAAAAGTAGATATCGATTTCCGTTGGGAAATGTTTAATGGTTTATATCTCGGGTTTTCTATATGCTCAATAAGAGGGGAAGGGCATAATGAATGGGAAGGGCTCGGAAATTCTCTGAGGGTTGGCAGGTAGCTACAAAACATATTAATTTAATAGACTTTTAATGTCCGCAAAATGTAGCCATAGAGATTTTTATGCTCTAATATACAATATAGACAGTTTAGCTAATGAATGAAGGTGATTAATCTTATAGGCATTACAGTGTTTGACAGATTACCTTCTGGAAAAGTTTTCAATGAGTTCAAAGTGTCAATGAAGCTATGAAAAGGTATGAAATTGTTTAGTAGAAGAAAATTGGATTATTCTTCCATTAAATTTTATTCAACGAGCTTTTGATTTACGTACTTACAAAGGAAAATGCAAAATTTCTTTCAACGTAAAGAAATAGTTACTTCGTGATAAGTTCGGGCGCAATTTTCTGTTGTTCTTTTTTATTTGTTGTTCCTGATAAAGACCAACAACAAAAAGTAAGAAATTCCTGTATGTTAAATGAAAAGCGAAGATTATCAAGATTATAGTTAGTGATTTCCTTGTACACGAGACACAAAATTAAGTAAAAAAAGTGGTCCGTTTTTGCAGAAACACGAGAAGTAATTTCGGAGGGATTCGGTAATTTTTAGAAGGATTTGATAATTTTGGATTGTGGTCAGATGACAGCATCAGAGTTTGAAGTTCTTATTTAAATTTCCGAATCACACTATATGAAAATTTGTAACATAAATCCGTCCTATATACTTGGAAGATCTTATATAAAGTTATCCGTTCAAAGCACTTCCCTCATTGGTCTCATCCACGAGACCAACACTACTTATTCCCAGTGGGTTTTCCATTCTTAGGGCTCCAGAAATGTAGCATCACCTGAAATCCTTTTTAAAATCTTTTTTTTCTCGTATTTTAACTTGAATATTTTGATGCTCCCTGCATTCTTAACCTTTCTAAAAGTCTGATGGTCGAAAAAATTAAAAAAAGAAAAAAGAAAAAAATGAAACAGGTAGTAAATACAAAAGCAAATAAAAATGCTCCTTAGAGTGACCCACTGTGCCAGAGAGACTAGCTCAAATGTCGTTCTCGAAATCTGAACGTAAGTTCAAAATGACGAGATCCATTGCAAAACAGCCTTTGTGTTGCTTTGAAACGAAACAAAACTTAAAAAATTAATTAAAACTATTATTAAACTAAACTATTCTGCAAGAAAATATTTGGCTCGTGTAACCAACAGGTGCGCCAAGTCAGCAGTCCTGATAGAGCTTCGGTGAAGTCAAAATGGAGTAACAGCTTGCTTCTTTTTTTCTCAGATCCGAAAATGCGACAGGATTATTCTTAGTTAATAATAGTTAGTCAATCTTTAATATTCTTTTAAGACTCGAAAATTAATTATGTGCTTATAACACTTTTCAAATTTCATTCGGTGGTTAAATTCCTTAATGTATAATGCAGTTACAGAACACTCTCGATTATCCGGTTCTCGACTCTCCTGCTTCTGTGTTATTCGATCTAGTTTTCTTTAAACGTAATTAAATGGGAAAGGCAAGACTCCCATTAGGTCATCTATTAAGGATTTTTTCAAAATCTAAAACCTGTCGGTTTTGACCCGAATCTTCTTTTTGTATCTGAGTAATTGTTTATCATTGAAAAATAAAATAAGTTTGAGTCAATTTTCTTAACAATTAGATTTGCGATTTGCGTTAAGGGTTTGTACATGTATCCTGCTCTTAAAATGGACATGACAGAATTTCTGGTAAAATGTGAACAGTTTATCTCCTTTAACTTAGTTTTCTCTCATAAATTCTTGAATCGTGCAGTGTAATGTATAAACGTATTTAAACTACCAGTTCAGAGTCTTCTATTTTAACTGGACACTTACTGGCAATTGCTTTTATGGTCCCCATTACCATTGGATAAATAAAGGGCTTAGTACCCAATAAAAAGTGAGAAAATATACATTATTAAAGTTGTTGTTACTTCTGGCAACTTTCCATCGACAAGCCCCGCTGATACATCAGCAGATTTTAAGCCGAAGAAAGAGCGTCTCTTGTTTCAAGTAGAGCCAAAAAGGGTACGACTTTAGCTACTCACTCATCACATCTGCTTGCACAGCCCCTTTTTACAGGGGGGCACAGTCCCACATATCCCAGAAGGACAAACATGCCTAACCGGGACTCGAACCCAGGACTCCCAGAACACGAGGAACAGATGCGACCTCTGTGGCAGAAAGGAGGCTATTATTAAAGTGAGTCTTGGTATATCTTTGTCGTTTGGTACTGGTGAGCAAAGAAAATATTTCATAGAACTCCAGCAAATCCGGCTATTTCGTAATCTGGTCCGCCTCTTTGCCACATTAGGCTTGACATTCGAAGTGTCTTGTACTTTGATTAGCTCCCCATTTAGTACTTGAAATCTCAGCGTTTTATGCTTAACGTATGCCTGCGATCTATATCTTTCCTTAGCATCTCCTGTAAAACGTTAAAAATCTACAAATCTTGATTATCAATTAATTTAAGATCACGAGATAGAAAAACTCAAGTTTCAAAGATTTTCGAGACTCATTTCCAAAATATCTGTGATTTAAATAGTCAGAAGGAAATTTTTAAAGCAGACATTGATCTACTAAATTACCTTTTAAATAAAAAATATCACCTTGAATATATAAAGCGCTTATAAATGGTAAATTTTTCTATGAAATATCAAATTAGACTTGCACCTTATTTTAACTTCAGTTACTTTAATTTTAATAACCTGTTATGATACATTTAATTATTTTTTAAAAAATTCCGAGTTTGCATCTAGAATAACATTTTCTCACCTCTAATCCTAATTACTCCTTCGTTAATTCTTCTTCTCAGATTTTTCTTTAAGTTCGCAGTCTTCAACATTTACACCTTATATTTTTATTTGTTTCAGAGCATTTTTTTTTAATTTTAACTAATTTACCATTGCTATTCGACATTTCTTAAATCAGAAACAAAAATTCAAGGGACGCTTCTTCTTCACTAATTTAAGAATATATAAAAATTTATATTTATTATTTAATAAATCACGACAACGTACACTTTTATAGTTATAATTATAAATAATTCTATTTTAAAGCATATAATAATCTTCCAACGTGAGTGTGTTTAGATTTCAACATAACAGAAAAAAATGTTAGGTATATATTGAAAAAAAATATCGATTATAGGACCCTTCTAGCAAGGAATAAAGTACTGGGATATTTAAAAAAAAGCACGATAATATAATAAACTTTAAAAAATATTATAGAATAATTTAGAATATTAATTCATTTTGAAAATTCTAACAATGTTTCTTATTGTTTCGGTAAAATTTGAATAACTTCAGGTCATTTTTGAATAGTTCTTCAGATATTACTACATTTTTGTAACAAACATTACTTTACCTAAATTACCAAATAATTTTCGCTTTCATGAGCATGCTGTATTGTATTCTTTGTTGATAACAAACAAAATTTCCAAACAAAAATAAGTTTTGAATATCTTTTCGACTGAAAAGACGAAAGTTCAAAATTTTGAAGTAAATCAATTTGTCATGATGATATATTATTCATAAATAAGTTCCTGCTTCATTGCCCATTTAATTGTATTATTTTTTTATATATTAACATATATATCTTTGTTTATTTGTTCATTTGTAACCACAAACTGACTACTCCGAACCGCCGGAAGTCACACGAAAAAATCTGAATGGTTAGAACGCGACCACAGCAACAGCGGCGAAAAGTGTGATGGAGTTCCAAGGTCATCCTAGGTTACGGTACCACCATTTCCTTGGAAAGGACTTTCAGTCGTCAATGGGAGAAGCAAGACCCCCCACCTTTTTGTGTATCCACTAAGATGCCGTAAATTAGCCACCATGGCGAAAGCTTAACTGCACCTCAATTACGAAGTGTCTCCTTCCGTGGGACCCTATCCAGTTGGTAAGGAACAGAACTTCAAACCTATTTTCAATGGATGCTTAGTGAATGCCTATTTAAGGAAATCCTCTCCTGCCTGAGAGAGAAGTGTGGCGAATTCTGTATCAGCAGAAGCATACACATGAATGAAATCAATTATCTCATTTGAGTGACGATTGCAAAGCGAGATGGACCATGGCGGCTTAGTAGTAAGATCTTGCCTCGTGAACCGTAGACCTTCAGGTTCAAGACTCGATTCTATCGAAGAACCACCTAGTAAAAGGGTCTGTTGCACGTTAGATCCGTCAGGGCCAAACGTCCTGCCGGTGATGTGGTGTGATCAGGGAAGTGCCCACTCAGGTGTCGTGATCGTCATCCAACCGCGTTTCAAAATTACATGGTCATTCCCAAAATAGCCCTAGTGTTTCTTTACAACGGAACATTAACCCTCTATGGGCCTAATTTATGTTTTCACTCCAAAAAGAATTGTGGGAACGAAAAATCAGAAATTATAAACCTATATATGCAAATGAAAACAAATTTTTGTGTTTAAACAATTTTATTGCGTTATAATCATTATGTGATTTTCAAGTCACACCGGCCTATAAAATTTGCACTTCTGTGTATAATAGTTCATATGTGAAAGTCCATAAAATAAGTTGCATTTGTAAGGCATAAATAGTGCGTTGTGTTGTGACTAATGGCACTTGCCGTGGACAAGTCCCCGCTGATACAATCAGCAGATTTTAAGCCGAAGAAATGCGGCTCTTTGTTTTAAACCTAGCGCCATCTAGGGCCAAGATTACGACTTAGCTACTCACACGTCGCAACCCTTTTTAGGGGGCGGACTTCATTCATGCTATTCATTCATTCATCTCATCTCATAATTTAGACCTGGAACAGAGAACGATCACCTCTGACCCAGTACCCCCGGTGGTATTACTCTCGATATGGAGGACTTTGCGACCACGATAAGATTTAAAGAGTGCCAGCCGCAATAAAATCGAGGAATATTTGGGCGGGGAGCTTCGAACCCGAAACCTAAGGAGTACGAGTTCAACGCTCTTCTAACCAGGCCTTTCCGGGAAAGTATAAATGTACATGTATCCATGAACATAATTTGGTAATCACTGAAAAAAGCACAAATAATTTCAATTGCATCAAATGGTTTCGCGTAGTTTTACTGCCAACAGTTTGCGCAGCAATTATTTTGCTATTTCTGATTGATGAGCCTAGCAATGGTCGTGAATACTAGTATTGGCTGTGTTTGCAATGTCATAGAGTTAAGATTTATGTGCCATTTCATGAAAGAGGCTATAATTATTTTGTAAAGTGTCGATAAATTAAAATGTGACCTGAAAGTTATACGGGCCTATATAGGGTTAATACAACTAAGCTAAATTAAAGCAAACCAAACTAAAGAGATATAGAAAGCGCTATTGATATTCTATTAATCTGATATTATTTTCGCATGTGTCTATTCTTGTGTTTAATCAATGCAAGGGATTTTTTTTTTTGTGTACGCTTCAGCTGTATTTTGCTACTAGAATTTTCTTACGCAATAAACCATCCTTATTCTTCCTCCACCTTGTTAGAGTCCTCATCATACACTTACCGGGCGTATTTTCAATAATAATTTGATATTTCCCATAACAATGTTTAATTTTTTTCCTTCCCTTATGAAGCTTTTTGCTTGTCTCTTCCAATTTCCAGAGTACTTTTGCTAATATAAATATTTTCCGGAAAAATTCTACCCCTTTCCCCGATTATACTAATAATACTTTGCCCAATGGAGAGGGAAAAGAGTGGCAAAACCCTTTAGTGCTAATGGAAGAG
The DNA here is from genome assembly GCA_026289955.1 of Argiope argentata. Lineage (NCBI taxonomy): Eukaryota > Metazoa > Arthropoda > Arachnida > Araneae > Araneidae > Argiope > Argiope argentata. Next base: position 1,127,393 of record JAOUZG010027119.1, read on the forward strand.
ATTTGTGCCTGGGAATATCTGTAAAAGCAAAATCAGGTTTTTATGAAAGCAGAAAATCAAAGAAGATAACTGAATATACATTTAGAATGCCTTTTTTCAACGAATTGGAGCCAAAATTTCAAACAGAATTACTATTTAAATTACAAGATCACACAAATTCCATTTAGCAAAGTTGCATTTCTGTGCTGCATCCTTTACATAAGAAAAAAAGTGCATACATAAAAGTACATAATACAAAACACATTATAATTTTCTACACTGATCCTGTATACCAAATTTTATCTATACAGCTCTTTATAGTTTTTGTATTCACTTGTACTCTTAGGATCCAGTAGATAGATTTCTTGTAAATGAATTTCAATCAAAATTTGTTATAATCTACACACTTAGTATAAAAGTCAAATCACATACCAAACTTCATTCAACTCAAAGTGTTTTGAATTTTCTCGTTCACAAACAAAGAAACTAGTGGACGTAATCCCAAAAATATGTTTTTTGGAGTCGGAAATGCCTGAAACATAAAATTCGTGGAAACTCCAAATTTTTAGATAATAGTTGTTTCTAAGTATTTTAAGCAGAGGCATATATTAATAAACATGCTAAGTATCTATGTAAACCTCAATGGTTTTGGATTTCACCAATTTGCTATTATTTTGTTGCTATCATTTTAAAAATTTTGTTGTTGTTTTTGCTTATGGCACTTTAGAATCCCAATGACAGATCTGTCAACGATTTAAGCCAAGTGAGCGTCTCTTTTTATCAGTAGCGCCATCTAGGGCTTAGAGTACGACTTAGCTACTTCATGCGTCACATTCGATATCAAAACCCATTTTTATAAGGGGGAACTTATACACATATCACAGATATAGCGCAGAAGAATAACCTTTCCCGAAACGGGATTCAAACTAGGGACCCAAAGATCACAGCGAAAATGGGCTCCCCCTATGCCAGGATACCGGCTGAAAGCTAGTGTTATTGAATTATTCAGTATATAAGGACTCCAATCATGGAGCATTCCAATTAACATTTAAGACAAAAAATTGCATTTTTGTTTGATTTGAAGAAATCTGCTGTTGAAGCCCATCAGACATATTTAGAAACTTCATGTCCCATTTGCCGATTTTATTTTCAACAATTTAAAAGTAGTGACTTCAATGTCAATGGCAAAGAGCAAATCGAAAACAATTAGTCGTAAGACTTATTGGATGAAAATGGGAAACAGTTGTAGAAAATGATTAAATATTTTAATTGGCATATACTGCACTAATTTTTTTCAAAAAATGCCTTTTTGAAGTTCAAAAAAAAGATCAAAATACATAGAAGCACTTAATAAAAAAATTGCAGATATAGAAAGTAAGTCTTAAATTTAGAACAATCTATTTGAAAATTCTGTCCTTTAAATTAGGGTCCTATTCCCGGAAATATATACACTTTCATTGTAATTAAAAATTTCTAACTTTGCCAACCAAAAGAGACCTAAGATTGTAGAAAATATTCAATTGAATGAAGTTACTTTTGAAATGAACATTTAATCGTAAGCTAGCAAATTAAACGGCAAAAATTGTCACCAACTATGTAAACTTTCCTCAAAAAAAGGGGCCCAATCAATTTTTTCATTCTTTCTTCAATTATAGTCACAATAAAAAAAACCAAGTGACAGAAGATAGATTAAAATCAGATTTCTTTTTAGAAAAAAGCAAAAATTGTAAAGGCAAAGGCCGTTCCATTCATTGGACCACGCCGAATTCCACCATCTTGAATGTCAGCAATTTGAAAAATTGCGTTAAGGCCAAGGGAAGCTCGTTCGTTACTGATAAAACCGAAATCCAATCCAAAATAAATAAATCGATAAAAAAAGAGGAAGAAAAACTCATATCCAACTGAGTTTACTGAAAAAGAAGAAGAAAAAAATTTAAAATGGTCACATTCGATTCATGGCAGAGCAAGCCCGAAAGGAACAAAAATTGCAGAAAGTGTCGATAAAGCTGAAAAAAAAGAATGTTTGCAACAGTGTAAAGGCGAAGATTTATTAGTTCCATTCTGACGTACCAATTTAAATGATCCCAAAATAATTTCAGTTTCGATCTTTGTGGGCTGATGTATGCTTCGAGATGGAAAGAAGTGTTAATGTAGAATATATTTTTTAGTCGGGTCGAAAGGTTGGAAACGAAACCCATAAATTCTCACTAAGTTCTCGCGATAACGCATCAAAAATACCATACTGGCTTATGTTGCCAAAAACCCTTAGAAAAGTTAATGTTTCTATTGATTTTTTCATGTAAACTTCATTGGTAGCTATCGTGATAAAATTTTTAGTTTTAAATGAGTGATTTTAGCCGCATCAACTCTTTGGCCTACAAATTTCCTTTACTTCCAGCTTAGATGACACATCCTATTAAGGATATTCATTATTATTTGAATTCCTACATTAATATAAAGGTTATTTTATATATTAACGCGCTTCTAAGTTATTTATGTATTTTAAATTAGTTAACAATGTCACTCAATTGCAGATATAAAATTAAAAGTTCATAATTCGAGGCGCGAGTCAAATTCGTCATTCCATTCGAAGGGGTTAAAATTGTTAACTTATTACTTCATTGAAATATATTTATTATGCAAACATCGCTTATCTCTTGCTATTTTTTATATTTTGAAAACAGAAAATTTATATCTCTATTCACTTAATAAATGCCAACAGTTGTGAGTATTTGCACACATATTCTATTAACTGTAATCATGTTAAAAATTTATTTATCATTTTCTATACGCTTCTTCGTTAATATTTTAACCATTTGAGTGCGGTGACGTGCTATTGCACTTCACTTGCCGTAAAGGTAAGCATTCTTCATCACTCAAACGGTTAAGGGCTCTATTTGATTTAAAATTAATTTAACAATACAAAACTAAACAATTAAACATTACAGATAAAAATATTATTAATATGCTTCAAGGCACGGAGAAGTAAAATAAAACCTTAATTTTAAGAACAGAATTTCAAACATTTCAGAAGAATCTTGCATTGTATTAAAATTAACTCAATATGAAAAGTATGAAAATTCTCTCAATGTGAAAAAATAAGTTTCATTATTCAATCTCAAGAATGAATTAAAATTTGAAAGAAAAAAAATCGCTTCCAAATGCATATTTTCATTCTCCTAAGTGTAGTGTTCTAAGAATACTAAGTGTCACAGTTTTAGGTCAGTTCCCGCTTGTAGAGTGCCATCACACACACATTTTTCCATCACTATTAAAAGTAGATTATGAAATGAGAAAGATTTAATATTTAATTTTTCAGCTTCATTCCCGATTAACCTTTATTCACCGACGTAATTTAAATCCGGCTGATCTCTTGACAATATGTTATTTTCTTCTAACAGTATTTGAAAAAACACGAAAACGTAGTTCCAATGAAAACCAATAGCTTCTATCTAAAAATAATATTAAAAAGTTTTATTAATAGTTAATTAATTAAAAAAGCTTAGATAAAGGCTAAAAAATAACTTTGAAAATTGACGGTAAAATAATTTGATAAATAAAGGATTAAAGTAAAACGCTCGAGGAAAAATAAGTTTCCAGAAATCTTTGACATTTTGTCATGAAATTACATGAATCGAACTATTTATATGAGATTTTCTTTCATATGGACTATATAAAATGTGGATCATTTTCTCTGGAACGACACCAGAAAAGCAATCTATATATACTGGGTCATAAATATGGGTCATACACTGGAGTTAAAGTAAATATACTCGCATCTCAAGTAATAACTTTGATTAACATAATTTATCCTTTTTAAACTTTATCTTGAATCTATTTCAAGAAAAAAAATTATAAAATGTTGTATATTTGGTCCAAGAAGAAAGGGAATCAATCAAGAAAAGAAACACATTATTCATTAAATAAATTCCACAAACTTTTCAAAGTAATAAAATTAAATTTAGAAATAATTACAAAAATTCCCATCAGAAAATGCCGATGCATAAAGAAAATTTTAAAAAAAATATCACGGTTCTCAACATTTATTCTATAAAAAAAACTTACTTTATTCAGAAATACTCATCTTGAGTTAACACAAATTGCAAATATTAGATATAATACTACTACTGTTTTTTTCTGAATTTCAATGGGAATTCTATTTTAAGAATGCATTCAAATATATTTTGTTAAGGGGATTTTTCAATATTTAATATATTTTATTATTTGTTCCAGTTTCTAATATTTAGTATCCTACCAAAGGCTGCAATATCCTATTTGCCTGGGTCCCAAAGGAAAGTAATGCATACGGACCCTTTTTTCCCCTTTTCTAAATAGCGTGCTTACCTACTAAAATCATCTCGATAACTCTACGGAAAATATTCGGCAATTTTTCTCTTAAATACACTTCAGGGACTTCGAAGGATATTTCGACCGAATTGCACATTCTTTAGGATTAAAGCTAACTTCACCCGGTTTTATGGCTTTCAAGGTATAACTGTTTTTAGTTATAATGGAAGGAAAAGTTCCTCTTTTAATAAAAGATATAATTTTAGTAACGGAAATAAAATTCCTTATTCATCATTTAATAATTCAACTCCATGCTAAAATTGATGCTTCAATTAATAAAAAAAATACACTTTGAAAATGAAAATTATTTTAAACAAAAATAAAAATTAGCATCATAATAAATCGATACCAATTATACTAAAATTATCACGTTAATGAAAATCCCCATTTAAAAATATATACTAACATATTAAAACAAATAATGGCCTTCAAATAATAAAAGCATCACACTTTTTCTGAAACATTCAATAAAGATTCATACAAAGGCATCACCACGTGAGAGGTTTCACACTAAAATTATCATATTAACCCATTCGCCGTCTTCTCCTGTCAGCAAAAATTTCTATTTTTTTCGCCTCATTAGAACCAAATAAAAAGTCGAACAAGTAAACATTTATAAATCGCTTTAAACGTTTAAAAGTTTTAAAATATAGAAGAGCGTTTGAAGCGTGTTATGGCTAACCAGCAGAAGTTTCGGACGATGAAGAGGTTAATATGCATTTCTTAGAACACCTCATTTAGTTAATTTGATTTTTTCTGCGTATTTTTTAAAAGATGAATTAAATAAGAAATTTTATTGAATTAATTTTTTTCAAGCTGCTATGTAATAATTTTTGCCATTAATTATATTATCCTTTAAAAATACACCTTTTAAATCAAGTGTAGAGTAAACATTTTTCCATCATTAATGACAGCCTTATAGTAAATGCGTAGTGTTATTTGATCCATTAACTCAGTAGAAATTAAATAATGTTCAAAGGTCCATATGTCATTTCTATATAACTAGAAGATATTCTCTCCTAACCGTTCTGCTTCCTGTATCTTCAGTATGATTGTAACGAATTAATTAGAGAAAATTGTAGAAGAAACCCTATACATATTGGTGGGTGTTTAAGAATAGAAACGTATCTTCAGTAGTTCACTTTAGGTGCAAGTAGTAATATGTAAAATCCTGCTTCTTTTTTTTTCTTTCATATCTGATTGTGCTTAGATCAGGGCTTTAGATTATTATCCTGTTGGAAAATAAAGCTTCGACCAACAAAATTCTGTGCATTCGAATGCATGCTGCTCTCAAAGATGTCTTCTTGTTGGAAATTAACCACGATCTCCTGAATTCACCCCAGAGGACCCATCTCAAGACGAGGGACACATCCCCGTACCATGCTACTTCCGCATCCATTCTTCATTGTAGAGATCTGTCAGACCAAAAACGAGTATCTTGGGGGCAACGAATCCACTGTATTCCATCCATACCAAACAATATGTATATATATTTATTTATGTATGTATTCTCCCATATCTTTGTACACTCTCATATAATACATCTAAAAAAAGTATCTCAAAGTTGCTTTATCGAGATATTATTTAGATAGCTAAAAAATGCAAGAACCAGATGTTTGAAATCTGCTATGCCGTCTCTAGATCAAACTTGTAAATTTCTGTTAAATTTCGAACGCGGTATGCAATAAATCTATCTACTTTTATACGATTCTAAGACCAGGTAAATACGATGACTTTGTTTTAAAATAAAAAATAGATGGTTGGTGCATGACATACTATTTCATAATCCTATTTTTGAACTAGGAAACGAAACGTAACACGAAACTGGCAATATTGTGTAACTCTGTCACGGTTCAGAGAACGATCAGAACATCGATGGAATGCAAACATCGCCAACTCATAGCTGATTTAATAAAACATAATTTCTTTCATTAAAATAATGAAAGAGGAGCAAAGAATTAACGAGTTTTTACTTTCACATATAGAAACTATAGAGAAAGTATTACAATCATAAAAAAAACTTTCGAACATTAGATTTTGAACGAATCGCCGCCTTTCAAACATTTTGACAAAGGCCACGTTTGACCTCTTCCTGAATGTGAAAAGTAAGCATTTTTTTAAAAAAATGTATGCTTTTATATCTGAGTGTTTGTGACAAAGATAACTTAAACTCTTTATGTTAGACGAAGAAATTTGGTATACGTTCTATTACATCATGTTTTTAGATTTCAGTCAAATTTTGTGAAAAGTAAATTACGAGTCTATCCAGTTGTTCGATTATAAGTTAGCACTATAGATACAAAATGGAGAGCAGTAGATGTATGAAATTGTTTCGAAGATTCAAAATATATGGTAATCTATCAAATTTTGAGACAAATCCACCAAGAGAGTGATCATCTGTGAATCTATACTTCCAGAAACATGTAAATGCAATAACTCAAAAGTGTAGTAAGTATATCAAATTTAGTTTGTGACTTTGGGAAAAGTGTAATCTTGTGTCAAATTTTCCCATCATTTGGTTGAAAAAGCGAAACTAAAATACAAATTCAGGATACATCCGACCACCCCACCACCACTGAACGTAGCAGTATCGACAGGAGATTTTTTTTACTAACCATATTCTAGGAAATAATTACCAAGATATTTGCCAAGGATCACATGATAGTAGTAAAAATGCTAAATCTACATCAAAGTTTAATATTTTTTTATCTATTTATATGCTAGTTCCATGCAAGGCGTTCAACGGGATAACTTATTAAAGAATATGCTAGAAAGGATTGAGGAGACACACTCCCTATAGTTATTTGAATAATTGTCCAACAAGCTTTCTTCAGTCAACGGTTAAAAATTTGTGATGAATTTTAAATAACAAATGTGCATTTTAGCAATTATTAGACATCAAATTTTCAAGTAAATATATGAAAAGTGTCAATTGCATTTTTGTGCCTTATTCTAAGAAAAAAGAAAAAAGCATTTGTTTCAATGAAAAAAATTCATTTGCAACTAAACAAAGGATCTTGCATAAAGAACGAATAACTTTATACACTCTGTGAAATACTTAAAAAGAATATCTCTAGGACATATTCCAAGACTTTTATATTTTGGAAATATACTTTTCAATATTTAGTGCAGGCTATTATTTGTTTCAGTTTCTAAATTATAGTTTCAAACAAAACACTGCAATTTCCTTTCTGTCGAATTCCCAAAGGAAAGTAATGTTCGCGAACACCTCTTTTTCTTTTCGAAATAACTCGGTCATCTATTCGAATCTTCTTGAAACCCGTACTGAAAGTATTCGACAACTCTTATCTTAAAGACACTATTGGGAATTCCTGAGAATATTACGACTTGTTCAATACTTTTCACGTTTAAAGGTAACGTGACTTTAGTTTTATACTTTTTAACTGCTTTTCTTGATAAAGGAAATTTCAGATCTTTATGTCCAATGGATCTAACGAAAACAAATATAATGTATTTTCACGTCTTCCCTTTAACATTTTCGTGTAGTTTTGAGTTTTTGAAAAATTACACTCTAAACAAGAAAAAAAGTGAACGATGTTACAAACAATACGCAAAAATTGTTATATCCATAAAAACTTCTGTATTAAAATATAAAATTGTATTTTAACTGTGTTAATTGTATGTTAGTTGTAACTAATCATTATCTGTATTAATTTTATCTGCATTCAATAAAAACCTGGTATAAATAGATTGCCTAAAAAAATTTCGTACATTCTCTAATAAATTAATTTGTGGATTATTTTATTGACAACATGCCATTAATAAATAACAGTCATGGAAAAGCTCATTAGCGTGCGAAATGCGGCAAATTTCTTTAGGATTTTTCTCTGAGAATGATTACAGTTAATGACGCAAGCATTAAAAAACTGAATAGGTATGTTGAACATCTTTTTACCAACCAACTGAAATCAAAATTTCATACCGAACTACTATTATAGTAACGAAAGCACATACCAAATTTCATTTATTTAAATCTATTCATTTTTGAATTACAGTTTTCCGTGCTTGAGTACAGACCGACGTAGGTGAATTTCTTGATGAATAGGATTCCATATTTGTTACGTATATGCACTATAGGAGTTAAATCACACCAAATTTTATCCGTCTAGCTCTATTTATTTTGTAATAATGAGAATTTGTCTGCACGTACGTCTGTATATAAATTATATTCTGATAATATAATAGACAGATTTACTTTGATTAGGTTTAGTTTAATTTTGTCTTAAATCTATTAATTGATACACTTGAATCGTCAATTGTTGAACCTATTTTTATTTAGTCAAATATTCCCCACACTCTGTAGAAGAATCCCTTTACTCTGAAATGGGGGAATCACTTGATTACTATATTTTTTTCAACTTTTGAATCAATGCTCTATGAGTATCATGTCATATCGACTTTAGAAATAAATAAGATAATTGAAATAGCAATTTTGCATGATAAAATTCAGTATTATTAATTTTTTAAAGAACAGATTTATTTTTGAATTGGTAAAGTATAAAAACTATCATAACCATTTACATATCTCGAAAAGATTCATTAGTGGAAATTTCTTTCTTGGCATTCGTTCACATAAATCTGTTTTATTACATAATTTTTAAAAACGGATATCCCTTATGATAAACACCTGGTGATTTAAACCAATGCTCTCAGAAAAAAAGCGACTCGTTTACTCTTTTTTGCTCAAACTAATACTGCTCCTATAAAAGTGATTTTAGGCGATCTTTTAGGATAGAAGGAGAGGAAGCTTATTAAGTTTCTGAAGGAGACTTCTCCATGATGATCGATGCGACCACTGTTTGCCCCAAAGGCATTTACGAGGAAAATTTCTAAAGAATTTGCGTTCCGTTTATCCTTTAAACGGACGAAATGCTCTTTTTAAAAATATTTGGAAGAGGGATAATGGAAAGCTTTATTCAGAAATAAATGATTTTTAGAATTTTTTTTGACCATAGAAAACTGTGAAATGATTCTTTAAAGGCTATAATAGGATAGGATAAATGGGTTTGTTAAGAAAATCAATTTTGAAAATGAGATAAAAAATCTGAACAAGAAAAGTTAAGTAAACTGTGATTCCTAGCATATTTTTGAAAAACTGATGGAGCTAGAATTAAAAACTAATGTTGATTATAAATTTTTCTGAAATTTCATAGAATTATATCTGAGAGCCAATTTCAATTTTTCTGCATAAAACACAATCAATAATACTTATTTCATATAACTTCCTTATAACAATAAATTCCAAAATTTAAATAAATAGAAAACACAATCATTAATACTTATTTTATATAACTTCCTTAAGACAATATATCGCAAAAAAATTAAATAAGAAAGTTTATTCTCATTAGTGAAAAAAACTGTCCAACAGTGACATTATAGGATAAGATAAAGCAACTGGAGAGCGATTATATTATCCGATCTTCTGATTGCATTTTCAATCAATATCATTCATAGAATTGTCCGACATCCGTTTTAGAAATAGATAGCTCAATACGATTAAATAAGTGATGGATGTTTGTATTATTTTGAAGGAGGTTCACTTCAAAATAAAATAATGTATCCCCTATATCTGTGAAATTAATTTAATTTCTTCCATATATTGTGGCTAAATCAGATTTATAACTTTTAAGTTTTGGCTTAAGTTGCAAATGTAATTCACATATTAGCACCGAAACCTTCAAAAATACTTTTATAATATTTTCATGCGTCATTTAGAATATTGTCACGAGTATTAAATTAAATATACAAATGAAAAAAGTATAAATAAAGATAGATTGTTTGGATGACAAACAATTCAGCTTTCATTGCAAAATTCCTCATTATTTCTAAAAACTTATATTATTTATATTTATCATACTGCCTCTTTTGTGATTGTGTTACTCTCTTAATTTCTAAAAGAAAAAATACTTTTTTAAAACAACCTATTATCTATTTATTTCCACTCAACAATATAGAACAATATTATGGAAAGTCTTCAATACCTTGTGCTAATATGGACTATGTATGTTACATCAAGTAAAATAAGGACCATCGTCATTAACCTTTGTTATATGATTTGTAGAAATAATGTTACAGTAAAAGTTTTCTAATTCATCGTATGGATGATGAACTATTAAAATTTGATGATTTTATTTTCCATAGCTTAACTATTCTAATTACGATATAAAAGGCAATTAAAGAAATTTTCCTTTATTTTATAAAATAACTTTTTCGATATTTACATATTTTTATTATCCTTCATAAGCTTTCAAATATTTATACATCTGTATATGATGGGTCAGAATGGACAATCAGAACCAAATAAATAATTATACAGATTATCTGAAAAATCTTGTGAACATTAAAAAAGTATTTAAACCAAAAATTTGAAAATATTCAAGCACAATAGAAATACCAAAATTAATAAATTTTCATTCGAAATACTTTGGTAGTATCTATGCGTCTAAAATATTGAATGATACATGCTTTCTTTTGAGTGATACTTGATTTCGTACAAAAACATATGCAGTATATGTGAAATTATAAAATGAAAAGCAGTTGTGAAGCCCTGCAAAAAAATATAAGACACCTCATGCATATAGTATTTTGGCCTGAAAATTCCCAGAAACATTAATCTGGAAATAGCAAGTCATTAATATCAATCGAAATTTCCTCGCATAATCCCTGTCAAGCATAACTTAGCTCCCTCTATAGAAATCTGTGAAATTAAAATATTGCGAAAGAAAACTTTAAAAACCGTATTTACGAAACCGTACATAGATGAAAACGGTACACTTCCTAATCCTTTTTTGTATAATTTTCTAATGTGTTTTAAATCTATTTGGTCACCCTAAATATAAAAAATTACAAAAATTCCAAATTCATTTATAAAATAATGAACGTAGTATCAACTTGTATTGTTGCACTAATTCTATAAATTAAGATAAAAGGAAAAAATTAAATTAAAATATTAAAGAAATGTTGCCATCGGATATTTTTTATCCGATGTAAAGGTTTATAATTTTAAAATGAAGGAATGGCATATCCGTAGTAATGGTTCCAAATGACGAATTCCATATCTAATGACCAATTTTTCAACTTGAAATGCAACTATCATAATCTCTGGATAATCAACCTAAATGAAATAGATTTGTTGTCTATGAGGATTTGATATACTTCGCATGCTACTATAGTTTTCTGCTTCGTAATAAGAAAAGTAACAGAGGTATTTGTTTCAGTAACAAATTGCCTACGTTAATACAGTAGTTATATTGAAAGACTCCAAATCCGAGTAACACAATTTAACAGAAATTATTCATCATCTCTTCATTCTCAACTTGAATTTTTAGTCCTTTTCTTGATTGTATTGGCAAACATATTTATATAACCCTTTGGTGTGAATGACAAACTTCTACACCTAGCATAAGTATGAATTAACTATTAAATAGGACAGGCTGAATTAGCCTCATTTTATCATATAAGGTATATTATATAGGCTGACGCATAGGAAACAACTGCCAAAGAGCTTTGGCCGAATTAACTATGCGTTGGAAGATAGGATTGCTACTGTGACTAGAAATAATATCATTTTAAAAAATATAAGACTATCTCTCATGTGACATTTATTGCTTGAGAATGTGTAATTTTTTGTAAAACATTTTCACAAATTGTCATCAATTGCGGAAAGAATATAAAATGATAACTCTTTTATATAATAAAAGAATGTATCTAACTCTTTCATAGAGTTAATTATTCCCTTAAACAGCTATAAATTTTTCATTTTGGATATTTTATTAATTTTTATTGAACTAAATATAATTAGTGTCTTAAAATCATGTATTGATTTTTTTTCTTTAAAAATCGAACTATTGTTAAAATTTATTATTATACTTTGAAAATATACATTAATTGTGCTCCTCAAATTGCATTAATAAAAAAATGCATTAATTGTGCTCCTCAAATTATAATCTCACCAACTGTAACACATAAGGGATATTCTAAATAGATAAATAAAAAAAATTTAAAAAAAACAGTTTTATGAATAATAAAAAACAATGGTTTCTCCATACCTTTTATGGTCAGAGATTAAAATTAGAAACAGCGGATGACAATGTTAAATAGTTGAGCCAAGTAAGAACCCAAAAATAACGTAGAATTAATAAATTCCCAATTTATTACTAGAAAAACACAATAATACAACTACCACCTTAATAGGAAACCGCAAGAGATCGAACATATCAGTTTTAGTCTTAGTTTAGTTATATTAACTTCCCACTGTAAAGCAACACTAGGGCTGGAAGGCGTTTGACAAGACGGATTTAACGGCAACAGACCCCCCTACACGACGTATCTCAAACCTGCAACCCTACGGCTCACATGACAAAACCTTACCACCGCGGCCCCATTGAAACTCTGTTTCGATGGGGCCGATATACAACACTTTAAAAAGCAATTTACTGCACCCATCTCGTATCAACAGTAAATCTGCATAGAAGAAGGTGGCTCTTACTTTACCTTATAATGAAACGGGCGATGCAACAATAGGTTCCCTATTTGCACTATGCAGAACACGAAACGACATTTTTTGATACATCACCATATTCTCATAAACAGATGATGGCATTTTTTTCATCAAAGGAATCGAAATGTGAAAAACTGAACTTTCCTTTCTATTCTTTGAAATACCGCATATATCTCTACTTGTTGCCGTTCCTTAGAAATAAATATTTAAATCTGCCCTATCTCTTTTTTTTTTTTTTTTTTGAAAAATCTAATATTATGTAGCATTTTTGCTTTGTTGTGCACAGCCGTTTCTTCATATTTATGCCTTCTTTTTTTTCCCTATCATTTTCATAATACCTGCATTGACGTTGAATCACAACTAAGTTTAATTAATATAGAGTATTATACTAAAGAAATAAAAACATCATAGCTAAATAGGATGCTCCTCATTGAAAATATTATACAGACAACTGGCTATAAACATCATTAATGATTATATAACGATGAACTTTTAGGGTGAAGACATGTGATATGTTTGTTTGTAATTGGGTGAAGTATTTGTATTTAGGTTTTTAGGATGAAGACATTTGTCTGATGTTTTGTATTTGGATGGTATTGGAATCCAATACTTGAACAACATTTTAAAATTTAACTTCCAGCATTATTGAAGATATTTTGATGATTTTATAATTTAACATTCAAATAAAATTACCTTGAGAAGAAAATTATTTTATTATAATAATGATATTCTTCTTAAAGTTCAATTTTTCAAATTTAATTTTTATTTTTAAATTTCTGAAGACTCTTGTAAATACGGGGGGGGGGGTTATGTTTCAAACTTTATTCATAGATTTTCTGAAATGTATTACATAAAATAATACACGGATTCAAAAATAATCTAAAAGTGAATTTAATATAAAATGTTTTCTCTTTAGAGGAAATTTAGAAAATTTAGCAGTATATCATTTTATCTTATATAAAAGATTAAATATTTCATACGTAAAGTAATAGTTGATATTTATCTTATGTTCACTTAATATATCAAAAATGGAACTCTCGTATGCTCAATCCAAAATATAGACAAAAAGTGGAAATATTTATATCAAATAAAAAATTAGCATTTTTTAAATATGAAAATAAAGAAAAATCTAATACGAACAAACTTCTAATACCTCATTTGGGAATTCATTTTCTTTTAATTGTAAATAAACCAGCCAATAATCTAAACAAGTGGAATTAAATAAAATTTCTGAAATATTAAAATCTAAGCTTTGAAATAAATTTTGATTCGATTATAGAAAGTTAAAATCAACGGAATCAGGTAAGGAAGTCACATCGACTCAATTTACACCCTGCTATATAACCATAGTAGATTGCGTCAAATTTTTAACAACTGAGAAAAAAGCATTTTGATATTTAGAAAATTAAACCCAAGTCTTTTATCTTTTTAATCTTCAAAGTATCGTTTTAATTATACGAAATAAACAAATGACACTATAATTCTTTCTTTCAATTTTTAAGTTTTAGTAAATTATTAGTTTCAACATTTATATTTGTTTTTTATTAGCCATTAAGTTAATAGCTTTTGCGCAAATTTCAAAATATTATTTTTAAATTAAGACTCTGTATATGTTGATCTATGATAATATTTGTCTTTAATTTCTTACCGCAGGTTCTCAAATATTTAGTTTAGGGGAATTTTTTAACCGTAAGCTCTTTATAGCTAAATATTTTTCCAAGGATGATTTTATAAATTTTTATTTTACTTTTTTCTTCTTCCTTTGGTACAAAGTCATGTGTTATTAAAAAAAAAGAAAGAAAAATATTTAGAGATTTTGAATACGCTTTTTAAATCTAACCCAAGGGTCTAGACCATATTCATAAGTTTCATTTTATGAATTTTAAATACGAAGTTTATCGCGTGAAACTTATTCAAAACTTCTCAAGTCGTCTTAAATTTCGGATGAAACAACATTAATTCCTAATTTTATCGTAAATAATTTCATCGGTAGCCTTTACTATCAGAATAACGCCGCTCCAACCAAAACTTCACTCTCACGCCTGACCAGAATAATCATTACCTCAGAGAGCAAAATGCATCGCTCCCTCGTTAAGTTTCTCCCTCTGAAAAACTGCTTCATCCAAACACGAGGTAATGTGGTTGCATCCTTCTAATAGAGCTGCTCTATTTTTGCAAACCGTGATTTTTATATCAAATAACCAGAGGCCGAAAATGTGGGAGAAACGCAGGAATTCCTGTTCCTCCCAGCCCAGGGGATGCGGTGGCCTAACTTTGGCAAGACCTCGTTACGCCTCAGAAACTTCCATGCATATCTCCGGCGCGTTGCCGGTAGGCTGTATTACAGGCAGCTTCATTACACATTACGGAGGCGTTTGGCTGGTACTGCTATCCATTTGGCAAATTGCTCTTTTTTGAATGGGTGAATTCAGAAGCGCCGATCATCATCCCCGTTGTATGTACGACCCTCTGAATAATTTAAGGGGAAAGGAAGAAGGTTCTTGGCAGAGTTTGGCGCGCACAAGTGTACGTTATTCCGCGCTTTCAGTTTGGATTTGCATATTCAGAAAATAATGGATTGATACTTAAGCGTCGGAACTGGCCACGGGATCAGAATGTGGGATAGAGGCGCTTTGTGGCGGATTTTGAGCAATCTGGGCCATCAAGATGCTTCGTGAAATTTATTGTCACTACCACTGACTTGCTGTTTTAAAATCTTCTCATCTGTTTAGGGATAAGAATGATTGAAGAATTATTTTTATGGGAATGAAATATAACTGCAAATGAAATATATCTGTTCATGATATGTATGCATAAATAAAAATCTGTATATGAAATAAAAATGTTAACATCTAGTTACATTTTGTAAAATAATCTTATATTTAATTTCATTGATGTTATATGGCGTCAAAGATAATCATATAACATATCTAAAAGCTTATTCCTTCCTTTTATTGATAATATAAGCAAGTAATATAAAAAAAAATTAAGTCCGTTTTTACCTAAGTCAGCAAAGAAAAATTTTATTATAATTGCTTCTTATTAAATAATTATAATTAATATGAATAATTTATCAAAAATATCACTGATTTACCCACGAATTGAACTGGCATTCTTCACCTTCACGAGAAAAATACTGAAATCCTCGCATTTACCAAATCGAGTTACTGCTTGATTTTAATTTTCATTACAAACTATTAAAACTCTATTAAAAGCATTAAAATGAATTATATTTAATGAATGAATCAATATTTGAAAAAAACTGTGCTAACATCGAGGGCCATTCACCTCAAGTTTCAAAAAATGTATTTGAACTTGAGTGATGGGAGTAAAAAGTATTTTATTAACGACTGGAAATTCGGACTAGTATGTAGGAAGAGTGTAAACTAATAGTAGGAATTGAAAAGTACTGTCGAATTTCAATACAAAAATTATATTGTAGCCAGTTATATAAAGCAATTTGATAATATATTGCCTAGTTACTATGATATTATTATTATAAAAAAGATGCTTTCATTAATGTTGTTTATTACAGAAGATCAATGCCCTGTAGATTTACCCGTGGCATGTTGATTATCATGAAAATCAAAACCATTATAACATAAAATAAAGCTTTGAAAATGGAGTTAAAAAGTAATAAGGATTTTATTACTTATCTTTTTATAATCATATCGTTTGGTGAATTACTAATGATAATATAATAAAAACAGAAAACGAAGATAATTTTAAAATAAAAAACAGTCAATGAAAATTAATCTTTCCTTGCAAAAAATGCTATTACAATTTAAATTATTTGAAATAGTTGACTGAATTTTTATGAACTGACTGAATTATTTCATGATATTTGACTGAAATGATATTTGAATAGCTATTTAAAATCAGACGTAAACAAAGAATTGTATCGCTTACGCATACCATAGCTCTTCCTATTTGCACATGCTCAGTTTATCTTGCAAGTGCAGATAAGTTAAAAAACGCAATTATAAAACTCCCCTTTTTATTTTGATATGATTTTAATGTACTAAAACCTTCCTCAATAAATGCTCTTCAAAATGGTATAAATATCTCCAATATCCATTTACTATTTCTAGAACTTTGGTGGTTCCAACATACAGACGCTTTCAGTAAACTCCATTTTATACTATGCATAGATAAATAAAATTTTTGCTGTAATAATATATGTAAAACATTTCTTGGCCAGGGTAACAGAAAATCTTTTTGCTAAATTAACATTTTTTTTTTCAAAAGCTGTCTATAATAAGTCAAAAGCAATCATGACTATTTGCTATTCAATCATCGCTTTAAATTCAAAACTTTACGAACGGTTGAATATTACATCAAATTGTAATCTGCGATGCCTAATTTAAGTATTTTTATTCCCTTTAACCGGAACACTCCCCTCTATCACGTGACGGGAGTATCAAAATCAGCCACCGAGCTGGGAGTGAAACATTAAAAATGCATCAAAGGCATTAAATGAGCGTTAAACCTTATACATTAGGAGAGAGTTAAATATAAAAGCTTTCACAAAATGCCCTAAAAGAAAATTTAACTAGTAGAATTTCTATGATTCTTCGATTTCAAGAGGTATCTATTTCTTGGCCATCTGAGTATGTGTTATCAGATGATTCAGGGATCCGTCTTCGGTACCCCACTAACTCGAATTTTGATCAAGGAAACGACTTTGATGCACAGAAAATACACCATGAGTCCTAAAATAGGTTAATCACCTTCAATTCGGTTAACCGAAATGTTTTCAAAAGGTTGATAGGTTGTTCGCCCTTTCATAGAATCATTCCATTTCTCCTGTCAATCATTAATTATTAGATTTTTTAGTCTCATTTCTGAATTGGATTTAATATTGAAAATATAATCTGAGCAGAAAAAAATCACAGTCATACAGTTAATTATAAAAAGTAATATAAAAAAATTAACTCAATTCCTACTTAGATCAACAAAGAAAAATGTTATTTTAGTTAATTTTTATTAAATAATTACAATTAATATAAATAGTTTATAAAAAAATTATGCCTGACCAAAACAAAATCAAGTTTGTATCCGCTGGAAATAAATCAGAACAATCTCAATTTGCGTTCAATTTTCAAAGCCAATTAAGACCACGCAAATATTTGAATATTCAACTGGAGTTGGGAGAATGCAATATAGATTAGAAAATTTTAATTTCCTTTAATCTGTTTTATTTTAATTCGAAAGTACTTCAAAAGGAATCTGAAAAACATCGATCAATTAACTATGTTTAAATTTAAGTGCATCAAACATTAAGAAAATAAACAGAATCGTTTGAAATAATCGGTCGCCAACATGCTAAGCCTACCCTCATTAGTGTGGGGGGGGGAACTGAAGTCTTCCTGATTTGGGGGGGGTAGGAGGTGGGGGGGGGGGGGGGGGAGAGATTTGGCGAGAAAATTAGTTTTTAGTTAATTAATAAAAAATGAACGAATTAATATTTTAAAAACTGTATTAACATCGAATGTCATCCCCTACAAGTTTAAAATAAAATATTTGAACTTGAGTGGATGAATAAAAAGTATTTTATTAACGATTGAAAATTTGAGCAAGATATATATTGGGTTGTTCGGAAAGTAATTTCGTTTTTTCCCGTCAGAGGACTTAATTACGTTTTTTCTAAACCAACTTCACACTTAAGCCGCATAACCATTATATGTCTTGAGAGCTGATATTGCAAGGCTTGTGTGTGAAAAAGTTCTATTAATTCTACGCAGTAGTTTTTGGTTGGTGCCCTTTTAAATATGGAGAGCAATAAGCAGCATTTTCGTCATATTTTACTTTTTTACTTCAGAAAAGGTAAAAATGCTGTCCAAGCGAGAAAAAAATTGACGGATGTGTATGGAGAAGGCGTGTTAACAGTACGCCAGTGCCAGAACTGGTTTGCAAAATTTCGATCCGGCAATTTTTATGTCGAAGATGCACCACGGTCTGGAAGGCCGGTCGAAGCTGACAAAGATGCGATAAAGGCATTAGTTGATGCAAATCGGCGAATACCCACACGAGAGATCGGTGAGAGATTAAATTTGTCGAATTCGACTGTTTATGGCCATTTGAAAGGCATGGGCTTAACCTCGAAGCTCGATGTGCGGGTGCCCCATGTCCTTACGGAGCGAAATTTGTGTCGTCGCGTTGACGCGTGTGATTCGCTCCTCAAACGTCAAGAAAATGATCCATTTTTGAAGCGGATTATTACTGGGGACGAAAAATGGGTTGTATACAACAATGTTAAACGCAAGAGGTCATGGAGCAGAAAAGATAAACCGGCTCAAAGCGTGTCAAAAGCCAACATTCACCAAAAAAAAGGTGATGCTCTCCGTTTGGTGGGATGTCAAAGGAATCGGTTTTTTTTGAGCTTTTGCCGGACAATACAACGATTAATTCAGAAGTCTATTGTCATCAACTGGACAAATTGAATGATTCACTTAAAGAGAAGAGGCCCGAATTAATCAACAGGAAGGGTATAGTGTTCCACCAGGATAATGCGAGACCTCACACAAGTTTGGTCACTCGCCAAAAACTTTTACAGCTTGAATGGGACGCACTGCAACATCCACCATATTCTCCAGATCTGGCGTCTTCCGACTACTATTTGTTCCGGTCCCTGCAAAATTTTTTGGATGGCAAAACCTTTACCTCAAATGAAGATGCCAAAAACCACCTGAACCAGTTTTTTGCCAGCAAGGACCAAAACTTTTATGAGAGGGGAATTATGTTACTGCCAGAAAGATGGCAAAAGGTGTTGGACCAGAATGGCCAATATATAATTTAATAAAATATTTATTCATTATACGAAAACTGTCTTTCATGTTCCCAAAAAAAAACGAAATGACTTTCCGAACAACCCAATAAATAAGGAAAGTGTGAACAAATAGTAAGGACTGGAAAATTGAGAGCTTTCTTTATGCTGTTTATAATAAACTCTTTATGCATAACCAAAATACTCTAAAACTTTTTGCTACAGTCTTCATATATGGCTCCCACAAGTATATCCATGCCATAACACCAAGCCCCTCTAAGTCTTCAGAGTCCAAAAAAATGGCAGAAAGAACTGCCAGACTGTTTCGAATAACAACTTCTCGTTAAATGACAGCTTCTGCCATGACATCAAACCTTTATTTCTGGAAATAATCCAAGGCTACTTGTTAGAGCGTCGACTTGCTGAAACTTCTGGGGGAGCATTATTTTGATGGGGAATCTGTTCCTGACATAAACATCGATTTTTTCAAGTATGAGCAACATATTCTTCAGTAGCTGCACACAGATGGCTGCAATTGATGTTAGAGTAGAACAATAACTCTCGCTGCTGGACTAATGGCATGCTGCAGGACGTGAGCTGTATTACGTTATATTTCTGAGCTGCAGGGCTCTGATTATTTAAAATAGTTGAGAATTTCCAAGTATGGATGCATTTAAATATTTATACATTTTGATGGAAGTGAAACAAAACAAAAGTCATGGTGTGGTTTGAAATTTTGAAAACAATGAAGAAAGTTCTGCATTTTGCATACCACGAAAAGAAATTTTCTTAGGAAATTAAATTTAACTTCACACAGCAACAATTGAATATGGATATAATGTTGTGGTCTTCAGGTATCTTTTTAGCACCGGAGATTCAAGTTTATAAACTTACTTTAACCGAAAACTCGTCCAGTGTACATTGCTATTCCCAATCTATAGAGATTTATTAAATTTCCTCCTTACCGAAGTGATGAAGAGGCATGTTTGCTCGGGTATTGTCCCTATCATCTGAATACAATTCAAAATTATGAAAATAAAATCAAAATATCTTGCATTTTATACCAATTGGGATACAAATGTAATTAAAATGGAAGATTTTTTTTCTTTTTTTTCAATAAAAATTGTGTAAATCTATAAATGTATTTAAAAAAATACATTTGAAAAAACAAAATTTATTGTGCCATTTTATTTTTAGCTGAAATGAAACAGTTATTTAATTTGAACTTAAAAATGCCATTTATTCTAGAAAAGAATTTCTCGAGCAACATATTTCATTTTTTGGGGGGGATAAATTTTTTACATAAAAGGTTAATGAATATTTAAAAGGAATTCAAAGCGGCAATATTTTATTATTTTGTTCTCTCTCTCTCTCTCTCTCTCTCTCTCTCTCTCTCTCTCTCTAT
>JAOUZG010027119.1:1148510-1159225 GCA_026289955.1 Argiope argentata
TATATATATATATATATATATATATATATATATAATTTTTGTTTGAAGCAGAAGGCGGCTTCGAATTCTTAAGTCCGCTTTATTTTCTCCCGTTGAGGTGTGAACTAGGTGTTAATTATTGCCAAGAATTTACTATTGTATGTATTATACTTACAATTTATTAAAAGTATAATACATAAAAATACATTTATTACAAGTATAATATACAAGTATAATACATTTATTATAAGTATAATACATTAAAAAGTGCGAAAATAAAAAAACAATATAAAGTACATCAGAAAAACGAACTTTTTGGCGTATGTAATAGAATAAAATGAATGTACAATATTTTATTCTTTTTTTATAAATACTTCAGGTTTATTTTACCACAAAAGTATTTTTTATTCTAATTTATCAGATACAAAATTTTAAGTTTTCGAACCATTGATTCAGAATAATTTATCAAGTAATAAAAATTGAGATGTACAAAAGTTTTTTATTTCTTTCATAGAAAGTATTTCAGTCGTAAAAAGCTTCGAAATCGAAATTTTGACGAAACTTCATATTTTAGACTTCCTTGAATTCTAAAAACCCATTTTTGATATTATGTATATCGGTCCATTTGTATTCCTATCTCTCTGTATGTCTGTGAACAAGTTGACTTAAAAAAAATATTTTGAGTTAGAAGGAGAAAATTTAGCCTTCAGTCTTTACAAAAAAAATTTTAGATTTCTATGAAAGTTTAAGAAAAATTTGTTCAGTTCAAATCTGCTTATCCAGCTGTTCGAATATGAGATAGCATGATAACTACAAAATGTATAGAAATCGATAGATTAAATTCGGCACACAAATCTAACCTCGTGTAGACAACTATAAAATTTTGTATCTATCGTTGTTTACTTTCGGAGACATGTAAAGAGAATAATTTAAATTTTTCAAAGTTAGTATGAGATTTTATGACTACAGTTGCTGACTTGTGTCAAATTTTGGCTTCAGTTGATTGCGTTAAATTTGTTTAAATCACTAATTTCATTCTTGGGCACTATTAAATCCTTACCAGAGATCAATCACCAAAACACTTGCCAAGGATTCCATGCTAGATTCAGTAAAAATGCGAATTTCATGCCAAAGGTTAATTTTAAATGCTATTCTACGCCAGTGTCATGCGATGCTTTCTCAAGAATAACACCTGTTGAGAGTCCCCTCCAGCTAGCAGTTGTTCATAACGGCCATGATCGTGTAAATAGTCAATGGTAGAAATCTTGACTTGACTTCAACGGAGTGATTCAAAACAACATTGACAAACTTACATGGTATATCAGTCATATAACAAGGATCAAAAATCACATAGGAACAGGGGGTCGCAACTGCGATACGAAGCTGCTAAAGAGCGTCTAAAATAATACATAGCATAAAGAGAAGAAACGAAACCATTACAGATCATTTTATTGTTAATGACTCACTCATATGGGACTAATATCGAGCAGGAAATGCTCAAAGTTTTTTCCAGATGCATAGAAACATGTATTAGCATCTACTTAGCATGGAACGGCGCAGCTTCTCAAAAATGCCAGGCGTATCTCGAACACTTCCTGCCGCCACAATGATCCATCCTACCAAGTATTCCGGCGTAGCAACAAGTGTTTCATAGACAAGACATTTTAAAAATCCCCATAAGAAAAAAATTCCAAGGGAGACATATCTGGTGATCGTGGTGACCATGCGATCGGACCTCCGCGACCAATCCATTCGCCGGAAAAGTAGCCTAAAGATGTGCTCCGACGTCTGTGCTGAAATGCGCAGGAGCTCCGTCGTGTTGAAATTGAATGCGTCGACGAATAGGCATCGGAACACCATTCAGCATTTCTGGCAGAACCTCTTGAAAGAATGTTAGATAAATGGAACCGTTAAGTCTTTCTGGGAGAATGACAGACAAAGTAAATAGTCTCCTACAATGCCAGCCCATACGTTAACGGAGCATTTTCGTTGTGCGCCATGCGAACGTACAGCATGGGGGTTTCATCCGCCCTCGTATGCAGGTTGAGAAATTTCACCACACTCTCTAATGAGAATGCAGCCTCATCCTTGTAGAGAACACTTGCTGCGAAGTTTCGGTCTTCAGCATTTTCTTGCAAAATCCATACGTTTGTTGTAGTCT
This sequence comes from Argiope argentata, assembly GCA_026289955.1. Taxonomy (NCBI): domain Eukaryota; kingdom Metazoa; phylum Arthropoda; class Arachnida; order Araneae; family Araneidae; genus Argiope; species Argiope argentata. The sequence continues at coordinate 1,150,651 of JAOUZG010027119.1, forward strand.
CCCAGTTCTAGTGTCTGGACGCGTTGATAATGATAAGGATGTAGTCCTTCGTCGTGTACAAATGCACCAAACGGTAGCTTGCGGGATATGGGTCTCTCGGGATACAACTCGTGTACTTGTTGAAGGATTAAGCTCCAGTTCTTGGAGAACCCTTTCTTCAGCATCGACTGTTCGAGTTGTTCGTTGGCGACCAGTATCCAGCTTGTGCACGTCAAACGAGCCGTTTTCACACAAGAGTGGCAAGAATGAGCGGCTAAGCACATTTCTACCAGGATATTTCGCCCGATACATTCGCAAGGCTTCTCGTCCATTACATTTGGCCATGCCGTAAATTAAATGCATGTCAACCATTTCGCGGTGTGTGTAAGTAGCCATGTTACGCCCAACACATCCACGGCTCGAATTAAGACAATCTCCGTTTGCTCAGGTCGTGTTTTTATTGCAACACCTTCTCGTGGCTCTACCACCCTCTACAGGGGGTTGTGAGTGACCCTATGTTCGTATGTGATTTTTGATCCTTGTTGTATGACTGATCTACCATGAAAGTTTGTCCTCGTTGTTTTGAATCATCCTATATATATAAGGGTAGATCCTTTTCCTCCAGAAATTTAATTTTCCACCCAAATTTAATTTTTCCACCCAAAAAAACTAAAAAGCAAGACAGCTCAACCACAGTCAGTTCTTATGTCTTAAATTAATTATCCAAATTTTGTGTAACGCACATTAAGAGCTCCATTTCTTTTCTATTTTTCAAATCTTCAGCCATGATTTTCTTTAACCCACTACTCCAATATTTCGGGTTTAAAGTAAAAATGTATTCATTGTTTTGTTTAAATTTCCTGACTAAAATCTTCTTTCTTATCTTCTTTCCAGTAAAGTGATGGAAATTATCTTCTTTCCAGTAAAGTGATGAATAAAATATTGAATTAATCTTCCATTAAACTGTTCAAAACTATTTGAAATTAAAGGATAAATTACCAACCAGCAACAATTAATATTAAATCTACAACAACTTGTCAATATCTATTATTTTTATTAATATTAGGGACTGTGGTGGCCTGGTGGCAAAGTCTACGTTCGAGGCCTGTGGTAGGGTTTTACGTTCGTGATCTGATTCTACCGAAGAATCGTCGCGTAAGAGAGTGTGTTTCACATTAAATTCTTCTGGCCCAAAAATTCTAACACTGTTGTGGAGAGAGGGTTACCAGGTCAGATGTCGTTCTCCTCATTTGACCATTGTTTAAATCACGAGGTACATATCAAAATAACTCTAGTGTTGTTTTATCACGGAAGGTTAATATAACTAAAATAAATTATTTATATCAGAACTGAAAATTACAGGTTTGAATTTAATATAATGTATCAATTTTGTTTATTTTCTTTCTATAGAATGAATGGTACAACGTAAATAAGAAATATCGAACTGTAATTATGCGATTAATATGCATTATAAAATTATTTGGTATTAATGATCCAAGAGAAATGAACAAAAAAGATTGTTTCTATCATCTTTAATTATACATTAAAAAATATGCAGAATTGCCTTCGTATATTTCAGCTGCCTTAGTGTTAGAAAAATATTAAATAAGGCATAAAAGTGAAATGCTAGAAAAAAGTCACTCCAAATTTGTCGTCCAGCAAATTTCGAATTTTAAATCGTATTCCGAATAAAAAAATAAAGTACTCCTTAGTGCCATGTGGGAATTTTTAACTCTAAGTAGTATTTAATTAGAGGAGAGTTAACTGGAATATCTAGTTTACAGCAAAAAGTTTTCTCGTTTGCAATATATCAGGCTGAAAAATCATCTAGAACTTTCTGATGAGGCTAATATTTTTTAAGCTTATTGAAATGAAACCATTCACCTTTGGAGTAATTAGAAATGTGCATCTTTCTTTTTTTTTATTCAAATAGCCTGGTTTCATCCAAACTAATTACAGAAAGTTTTATCTAATGCTTACTCTCTAATGCACGAGAATATAAAAAAAAGAGATTTCTTCAGTAATCATTCCTGACAATTTTTGATTACTTGAAGATGTGAATGATAAAAGTGTAATTTTTACTTAATTCGTTCACTATTTTAAATGTACTATTGCCTTAAAATTTGCATTTATTTTTAAAATTTTATGTGAGAAGTAATATTTTCCCACAAATTATGATAATAAAAAAATCCTATCATTTAATAGCATTTCTTAGCAATTTTTAAATTACCTTTCGCGCTATTCAAAAAAGGAATACGAAAAATAACGAAGCCTGGAAGGATAGTTTCTTCTTTCCCTATCTCTAATGATACTTTCTCCAAAAGCATTGATTAAAAAATTTATAGTTTTCCGGGAGTAAGAAAAAGAAACAGAACTACAATTCAAATAAAACTGAAAGCTTCGTTTGCATTCGTAATAACTGTTTCCAGTGACTTGTCCTGATCCCATGTGAAAGATCTATTTAGCTATTGTGTGAAGTATTCTCCATCAGCATCTCCATTCCATTCCATGTTTGTTGCATGCAAAGAAAACATTAAAATAGAATCCACGACACATCCTGATGCAATGAAGATACAGGAAGTTATTTCAGCAAGTTTAGATAGCCATTCAGAGAATCCTCATATGGTCATCGAAAGTGCATCAATGGCTGTTTTTTTACATCCTTCATAGCGTCTAAAGGGAGATGGAGTACGACACGGACGTTTAATTCATCTGTGTTATTGGAGAAAATCATATAAAACAATTATAATTTTACGATTTTTTTGTTGTTGAGCCCAATTTTTTTCCTTAATATATTTCCCAAATGCAATAGAGCTACATCTCTGAGACCAAAAGTCAACGGATTGTTATTTTTTTAATTATCCGGATACTTAGAGAAAGAAGAGACCGAAATTATGATGGAGTCCTAATAGCCATCACTGACGATTTTATGACCTTTGCCGTAAAATGTAAATCTCGTCATCAGTTGGAGATAACTCAGCCTGTCATCGTTACTATCACCACAAAGGAACGAGAATCAAACACCAAGCAAGAAGTTTCTTATTCAGTGGGGGGTTAAACGTGGTTAATAATTATAAACGACTATTCTGAGTTACACAAGAAGCACGTGGACAAATTCGAATAACCGGCCGCAACGATATCTATGGCAAAAACTCAAATGCGGTTCTAAAAAACATTACCAACCACAGTACAACTCTTCCAGTAGGAGGCATGTACTGTCATAGGTAGAACGGGAGTTAATTCACACCCATTTTGTACCCATTAGAGCGAACAACTGCCAAAGAAACTACCAAAGAAGAGAAACAACTACCAAATTAAAGGTTTCTCACACCAATGTGTTAGGTACCCACGAGGGAAGGTACCCACGAGTTAGGTACCCACGAGTGAATAGAAATAGGGATTAACAAGGAAAATATTATAATGCGTAATTGATATAATTGATGTAATAGTTTTGTTATTTTTAAGCATGAGGCGAGACTTATTTCAATCAAGTTGTTCGAGCAAACAATATTGGAAGCCAATCTAATTTATAAATAATATTTTCCAAATACTCTAAAATACTCCGGGTTCATTGCAAGAAATTTTAAAATATAAAGCTAGCGAGAAAGGGCTTGAAAATCTTTCAATCAGTCTGACGCATAAAAATATTGACCATTCTCTTCGCATTGAAATTAGCCCGCAATTCCTGGGCAGAGCTCGCCATTTTGCGTGGGCCGAGAGTGGACGTATGGATGCAAATGTTATATTTTTGACCCCGCTTTCTTTGTAAGTTTCTAAATGGGATTTTGATGCCTAACCTATCATACTCTTGACACATTTTACTTTTTTACATAAAAGCTATCTTCTGCTTTCAAAAATGAGGGGGAGAAAAAACCTTCCGTCCTCCATTTCCTCCAGAGAAGGATGGAATGATATGTAAACAACTGCCTACCCCTCCAGCGCGCTGTATTATACATTATCGCATCTTTTTCACATCTTTTTTCCCTACTCCTATAGTGTTCTTTTATCCTCAAGCGAATGGAAAGAAAAGCGTTGTGAAACGGAAATGGGATGGACTCAGTATTAGTGACAACGCATGACATGCCATCAGTGGCAAATTTCTGGCTCGGTCGCGTGGGACCGTCGAGTTGAGGGGAAGTTACAGGCAATGTTTTCTAAAAATGTAATTCAAAGGCAGTTAAATAAATGAATTTTCAAAACATAGAAATTGTTTGACTTATAAAAGATTAGAATTTCAGTTAATGTATTCAAATAATTATTAAATTCCCTTATTAAAATGCAATTAATTACTTAGGTGTAATGTATTGAAATATATGTTACGGTCAATGTAAATAATCGGTTATTATCAATACGAACATTATTATTAAGAACCAAATAATATGTGTAAAGTGAATAATGTAGGAGCCTTTATCACATTAGTGGGTTATTATTAAGATTAATCAATGAAATTCGGTCATGAATTTGGTTTTTTTATGAGTTGTCAACAGCTAAATACTATCAGTTCATTGTTTATTTTACAAGTTAAGTTAACAATTCCTTCATTACCAGTTTTTGGCCTTTACATTATTGTTTTTCACAAATTAAGATAGTTATTTTAATAAATTTTACTAAGACACAATGGATAACGATTTAAAAATTGGGAAGACGCGTTTCAACAACCATTTAAACAAGCCGAAATCAAAAAATAGGGGGAAATCATCAGTTATTTTCAATACAAGATAATAATTGGCTTTTCGAAAAACTTAAGGAAAGCAAAAAGAAGTCAAAACGCCAGAAACTTATCAACGAGTATTGATATATAGTATTGATAGATTTGTTAGCGTTGAAAAACTCATTAGTCTAGTGCGAAATAAAAAAAAATATATCCTATTCCTTATCATACTTGCTTGTAGATTTATTAACATATAATAATTATAATATTAAATGTTCTTATATATTTATTAAATTCATTCATTTTCTAATGCTTTAAAATATTTTTTTCCTTCAACAGACTGCTCAATGACAAAGGCGAGACTAATTATTAATTATGAAATAAAGAAGTTAGAAAAAAAATTTATAGACAAACTTCATAGCAAGTTTATAAAACATATTCAAAGAGGCCAAACCTATACAAATCGTTTAATTACATTGACCGAACTTCATTCGGAATTATTAATAATAACCGGCTAAAGTGAATAATGTGCAATATTTCTCATTTTGACCAAAAGCGGTTATTATTAATAATGTCTTGTTGTTGTTACTTATGTCCCTTGCCATGGACAAGCCCCGCTGATACATCAGCAGATTTTAAGTCGAAGATATCTATCTCTTGTTTTACAAGTAGCGCCATCTAGGGCCAAGAGTACGACTTAGCTACAACCACGTCACAACCCTTTTTAGGGGTTGGACTTCATTCATACATATTCATTCACTCATCTCGGATCGTAATTTAGACCTGGAACAGAGAACGATCACCCCTGATGCGGAACCTCCAGTGGTATCACTCTCGAAATGGAGAACTTTGCGACCACGACAGATTTTACGAGCGCCAGCCGCCACACACTCGGGGGAATCTTTTGGCCGATAAGTTTCGAACCCGTAACCTAAGAGGTACAAGTCCAATGCTCTACCAACCAGGCTTAGTTTGGTAAGTATTAATAATACAAGTTATTCTTATAGACCATAACATATACATCACTTGAATTAAGGACAAAAAATGTTATTTTCAACACCATGATTTCACTTGAACTGTGCTTTTTAATTTACCCCGGGTTTACACTCGGCCATTTATAAGACAGCAAGTAGGCAGCGAAGGCGTACAAAGGGATTCATTTATGCTTGCCATAACTTCATAAGACAGATTCAAATATTCCATACTTGGCTATAAATTGCCGTCTTGGCAACCCTGAATACTTTTTTCACTGCGTATCGTGTTATAATGAGGATTTTTTACACAAGAAGACAGCGTAAAAGTTTAAATAAAAAACACGTACCAGTTAAAAGTACCAGTTAAAATGGAAAAAGAGCAAACCTATCGTCAGAAAGAGTAAAAATGACGGAATTGATCTAAGTCGTCAACTTTTTCCCGAAAAAAAAACTACCAAATTCTACAAGCATGCGCAGTACGAAAAAAATTCAGTACAGCAACATGTAATAGTTGCTACAGACTGAACAGTATTTTTTAGTCTTTCTCCGCGTGCGCTAACTAATTACCGTCTTATAATTAACAAAATGTATACCTGGCATTACTCTTTACAAACCCTGTTGGAAAGCTTTGATGATCTACATTAGTGTCCGCACTTTTTAGTACTCATATCTTTAACTATTGTGAAATAAGAGGAAGAAATATTCTGTAAGAGATCCTTTATCATCTCGGATGTACATTATCTACTTTAGCTGTCTTACTTGCAGACAGGAATTATTTTATACAGAAAGAATAAGGAAAACATATGGAAAAAATATCGTAGTTTGAATGGTACTAAATCAATATACAAAATTATAAAATAATAATTTTATCAATATTTATACAAGTATTAAATCATTAAATTTTAAATATATAAATATTTTTCAGTCTAGATGTAGCGATAACAAAATGCAGCTATTGTGAATTTTTTTCTCTTTTTATAGCTAAATATTGGGATGTTCGGAAAGTAATTTCGTTTTTTCCCGACAGAGAATTTAATTGTATTTTTTATCCCAACTTCACACTTAAGCAGCATAATCATTATATGTTTCAAGAGGTGATATACCAAAGTATGTCTATAAAAAAGTTCAATTGATTTTACGCAGTAGTTTTTGGTAGGTGCCCTTTTAAATAGGGAAAGCAATAAGCTGCATTTTCGTCATGTTTTACTTTTTTACAATAGAAAAGGTAAAAATGCGGTTCAGGCCAGAAAGAAATATACCGATGTGTATGGAGAAGATGCGTTGACAATACGCCAGTAACAGAACTGGTTTTCAAAATTTCGATCCGGCAATTCTGATGTCGAAGACGCGCCACGTTCTGGCAGGCCGGTTGAAGCTGACAAAGACACGATAAAGGCATTAGTTGATGCAAACCTGCGAGTAACAACAAGCGAGATCGGTGAGAGGTTAAATTTATCGCATTCAACTGTTTATGATCACTTGAAATGCCTTGGTTTAACCTCGTAGCTCGATATATGGGTTCATCATGTTCTGAAGGAGAGAAATTTGTGTCGTCCCGTTGACGTCTGTGATTCGCTCCTCAAATGTCACGAAAATGATCCAATTTTTAAAGCGCATCATTAATGGGGGCGAAAAATGGGATGTATATAACAATGTCAAACGCAAGAGATTGTGGAGAAGAAAAAATGAGCCGGCTCAAAGCATTTCGAAATCCAATATCCAACCAAAAAAAGGTGATATTGTCTGTTTGGGGGGATTTTACAGGTGTCGGCTTTTTTTTTTCTTTTTTGAATAACAAGTAATTCAGAAGTCTACTGTCATCAGCTGGACAAACTGAATGATGCACTTCAACAGAAAAGGTCAGAATTAATCAACAGAAAAGTTGTAGTGTTCCACTAAGATAATGCAAGACCTCCTTATCTTTTTTTTCTTGGACGGTAAAACATTTATCTCAAATGAAGACGTCAAATATCACGTGGATCAGTTTTTTTGCTAGCAAAGATCAAAAATTTTATGAACGGCGAATCATGCTACCACCAGAAAGATTGCAAAAGATGTTATATCAGAATCACCAATATATAATTTAATAAAATATTTATTCATTATATGAAGGTAGTCTTTCATTTTCACCAAAAAAAACGAAATTACTTTCCGAACAACCCACTAGTAAAACAAATTTTCCTATCAAAATATTTTTTGTCTTCGAAATTATTTTAAATATTCATTGATTTCTTGCTTGAATCCATAGCAGTTTCAACGCAGTGAATTTCAACTTTAACAAAACGGTTTATACTTTCATTTCTTATTTTTTTTCTAAATATTTGTATTGCTTCTGATGCAAAAACTTCTGATGGAAATATTTAAACCATTCACAGCTTCAGAATAGGAAATACCTGTATCACCTCTTCGACGTGAAAAATTCTTTTTCAGGGAAAGCAAAAATAGCTATTTTAAGTTCTGTGGCCTGCGTCTTTCGACCAAGACTGGCAATTTTTCTTCAAGTATACGCTGGAAATAAATGCTTCCGCAGAGTATTTTCCTCTGAGAAAAAAATCTAGAAATTTATTTTGCCAGTATTGATCCTGTTGCCATTTACGCCTACCTTTATTCTCCTCCTTCACGCTGCTCAAAATAATCTATTGTTAAGTAACCAAGAGAAATTGGAAAAATTTTGTGTGTGTGTGTGTGTGTGTGTGTGTGTGTGTGTGTGTGTGTGTGTTTAATATAAAATTTTATTTACAGCATGCTCCGTGACTCAAGTCATACTACATGCATCCACAATCAGTTACATTCAGCTAAAGATGCATAGAGAAAAAAAATAATAATAATAAAAGTGTCCTAATAAGCGACAAAGATGAAAACATATAATAAGTTCAAAAATTTAGAAAAGGAATACTGTGTATAAATTCAAGGAACTGCACAAAGTGTGTGTGTGTGTGTGTGTGTGTGTGTGTGTGTGTGTGTGTGTGTG
>JAOUZG010027119.1:1159625-1196959 GCA_026289955.1 Argiope argentata
TTTTGAGATAAAATAACGGCTATAATGTCACAGCTCTTCATCGGTCTTTTAAAAACGCATCTGCTGTCATAGAATAGAAGTAATAATAAGACAATACTTATAAAAACAGTACAAATATTTTTTACCCATGAATTTTTGAGACGTCAAAATCTCCTAACCAAAACAACATCATGTTCTCACAGGATAAAAGAAAATGAAATTGAAATTCTACAACGATCGTCATCTATATATTTTCTCTAATAATAATATGTTTAAACACTGATTTACCTATTTGTTTTCGGATGTTTTTAACAAAATTTAATCAATGCGCAAAAGATAATTTATGCAATGCTGAATCTGAAAAGTAAAGCATTAAAATTTTCTGTAATGTCTGCACATGATTTCCCTTTACCTCACCATTCCCAAATAATCATGAGCAATGTTTTCTCGTTCCTGTCAACAAAAATGCTTTAATGGAGTTTTCTCAGAAATTTTGGTGAATGGGTTACATTACTTCAGGGACATACCAGAGAACCGTCAATTGTAATCCAAAATCGAATAATTCTGAGAGGACTTGACACCAATCCGATTCGATATTCAAATGTTCGTGTAGGATTTATCATGATAAATACAAGCTTCTATGTTACGTGTTACACCAGTCTGAATATAATTAAATAATTATATTCTTCAGCATTCCGCCATTCACGCTTATCAATCACTTTCCCCTATTATTAATCAACGCTACTATTGAGTTGCGTGATACTGACATGGTATTTAATATAAATAACTATAAACTTCAATTCATGCCTACGCTCTTTTTTGAAAATGTTGCATCAAAAATATTAATTTAAAATCATACGGTGTGGACAGATTAGTGCTACAGCTTCTTCTGAACAGAATTCCTCCTATTGTCTCCTGATCACATGCCAAGGACTACATCTGAGTTACCATCTCCATCTCCGAAATTCCATTCAATGCAAACCTGAGGACGATCAATGATGGCAGATTTAACAATCACCAGGACAACCGGAACGACGAATCTCCCATGGAATTGCGCCAGTGGTTGTATCCACTCCAGAAACTGAAACTCTCCCTGGTGTGGAGGAGGGGAGTGGAGGGGGTGGAGCAAGAACATATTTTCTGTTCTGAAAAGGTGCCAGACAGATAATTAACACGAATGTAACCATTTTTTAAGGTAAAATTGGATTAAAAATGAAAGGATCTAAAAAAACCTCACAGATTGGCATGGGTGTCGATTGTCTATGTCTTATCACTGATGTTACTTGGACGAAGAAATTATTCAATATCCTGTCATCAATTTCCAGATACGTCACTAATCATCCATCGTAAAGTTATTTCAAAGCGTTTCAGAATTTTTAAAGCTAAACTGGCTCAAATTTTGTAAAAAAAAATGCAATGGAAAAAAAAGGTATATTTCTTTTCCTTTTTTTTAAAATAACTTTTAAGAAAAAAAATTGCATCATTTTGGAATAAACATCTACAAAATCTTCATCACCTGCCCTTTTAAGTATTCGCTTTGCCTAATCCCTCACAAATTATTTCTATACGTATAAAATCTTCAACTGATTGCAACTTAAAGTTTTGATGAAATACGCGAAAGTTAGGGAGGAAAAAAGGCGTTCACGGAAATAAAAAAGAACCCCCAAAAAAACTTAGATTTCGCTGCAGGGGTTTTCAGAAAGCAGATTCAATTTCTCGATTTCTTGATTCAGCGATATTTTTTTTCTCCTTCATCTCGAAAACTAAGATGAAGGCATGTTGGAATACTAAGGAATGACGTTCTCAGAGAGGAGGCAGTCTTTCACGAGGCATAAAGTTTTCTGTTCCGTTCCAGCTAGGAAAGAGGTAAAGAAAAAAAAAGGGAGGAGGAACCTTAAGGGATATGAGGCGAAGAGAGGAGGCAGAAAACAAATATCCGTTGAATATTTATTTTTTCGAATGCAATTTCTCGAGGGGGTAGGGAGACATATAGATATATGGCTGCACCAGGGGCTACGCAAACCACTGAAAATAAATAAAGAGCCGTATTAGTATCGATTCAAATGGTAATGTGGGAAAAAGGGAAGATGCTATTTTATCAGAAGGGATCGTCGAGGTTTCTCGGAGAACAGGTTTTAAATAGCTTTAGAGCTTATACGGACACGCACATGTACGAGAATCGGATACTTCTTTCGGTTCTCTTTCTCTCCGGAAAGATTGCGCATCGCATGCCAAGGAAAGCATCTTGCGTAAAGCACTATCCATTAAAATATTAAATATTACCATTATTTATATTTTATGCTAACGTTACTGATTTTAAATATTATTATAGTGCTGTGCTGGGGAGAAAAAGATAATCTCATATTTTAGCAAAAGGGGAACGAAGCGAATCGTAGAGGCTTCTCAGAGCTCAGGTTTTAAGTAACTTTAAAGCTTATATAAACATGCACATATATGAAAATCGAATACGGCCTTTTTTTGGAACTATTTCTCTCCTGAAAGTTTGCACTTTCTTATTAAGGAAAACAACTTGTGTAGGCGTCATCCATTAAAATATTGGATATTATCCATATTTATATTCAATGTTGGCACTATTTTTTTAAAATATTTGTAAAATATTATGACAGAAGAAAAGGATATTTTATTTTATCATAAAGTAACTGAAAAGAATGGTCGTGATTTATCAGAATATAATACATATAACTTTAGAACTTCTGCAATCTATGAAATAGGGATTCGATAATTATTAATCATTTCTTTCTAAAAGATACAATATTTATTTATCGTTTCTTTTTATAACATTTTGTTTTAGCTATAGACTTTTATCTAATTTAGATCTTCGTACTGTTTTATAAATGATTCTTTTAACAAAATCTTTTTTTCAATTTTTTATCCTGGAGGAAACATAATATTTAATTGTGTGCTAATATATTCATATCATGTGCAGCATAGCCGATTCTAGCTCTTTAGCCATTAAATACAGATAATCAACCAACAAAACTTATAATATTTTGTATAAGTAACAAAAAATATAATCAGTGTTTTTGTTATTATAGAATTTACTGTCTCATATATAAGAACATGAAAACCATGAAAACTTCCACCTGAAGACATTGGCGGATAACCATTCTTTAATTCACGCTGAATACAAAAAGCTACTTTTTAAAATTATATCCACATTTCTGTAAGTTTGTAAGCAAACATAGTTAAACCCCAACGCAATGAATTAAAAGAATAAAATTTGATTAGTGATATTTACATTTAAACTAAATTATATGTTCTAATAGTACTTCCATCAATACTATAATTCAACAGAAAATTTAGTTAAATGGATTAAAATTAAAATGAAATTTGTTCAGCAAAATTATAAAATTAAATTCTATTTTGATAAAGATACATCCACAGAAGAAGACAAAATTTAGTTTCTAATCATATCGAAATAAAACTTCGTGATATTTACAAATAATAAGCGGTATAAAAATATCTTATGCATTTTCAGTCATGTTAATTTTTACCTTTCTTGTTGACAATCATGCAAAAGGAAAAAAATCTTATCATTTTTATTTGCTCACAAGCAAAATATGAAAACAGAAAATATTATAATCTTCAGAACATTATATCTCGAAATGTTAGTAAATCTTCGTGTTTCGAACCTTCCAAAGTCTGCATGGTAAGTGTGAAGATCATAAAAATGGTGTGTGTGACACGCTTTAGACAACAATTAAATCTAGAACCATTAAATTCGGTGTATATAAATTTTAGAAGGTAAAAAAACATCTCTAAACAAACTTCTTTTTAAAAAATTTTAATTAAATACTAAGTATTATTTTGGTGGAAGGGAGGGGAGTTGAGACACCTGTAGAAAGTATTATGGCATAAAACGAATTTTACTTATCAGACATTTTTTTTCTAGACTTTTTTTTGAAAATATTTTTTTAAAGTTTTATCAACTAATCCCATTACTGCAATAAAGTTTCTAACTATTTTCGTTCTTTTATCATATATTTCATCGAGTGGCATTTTTACTTTTGTCGAAATCTAAGGATAAAAAGATTCTTATTACTATTTGTTCAGTTCATGTAAGATATAAAAGAATGAAATCACTTCACTACAAAAGACAAGATAAAATTTTAAATATATTATCTGTACAAATAATTTTTAATGACACTATTATTTTCAAGGGACGCGACTCTGTTAGAAAGGTTCATATGTACAATAAACAAAACAGGTATGGAACTTTTCAAATCATACTATCTTTATGTTTGTTACAATTTGATTCTTAAATTATTTTTAAGAGGGTTATAAAAGTCCGATTATGTATAAGAGATTTAACTAGATTAAGCTCAATCCATTACCGCAGCGAACCAATGTATTTCAAGCGTTTACAAGTAAAGTATAGTTAAAATTTAATTTTTTAAAAAGCCGTAGTAAAATAATTTGATAGAAACAACTGGAGTTATTTAATTAATGACATTGTAAATACTAAACTGACACAGAAAATACAATCTTTCATTAATCAGTTTCCTACATGACGTAGGAAAAACATCGAAGTAGAAAACTGATAAAAAAGCAAATACATATCTTTATTGAAAAAGGTATTTTGACTTCTTTAATAAGTTTTTTAATGGTGTCAGCCGAAGACAATGATTACATGTCATGTAACAAGAACTATTTTTTGTTGCAGATTATAAGTGGCATTTATATTCAGAAGCATAGAAGAAGGTCAATAACGAAACACTCATAGATCTCTTTTCACTTGAATCACTTCTCAAATAATTTTTTAATCAATTCCTTTAAATTAAATATAAAACAAATTTTTAAGAGTTTTTTTTAAACAAAATAAAAAGAATGGGATGGAAAGTGGAGGTATAGGTTTCAACACTCCGCTTACAGAACTGTTTTTATTTTTGTTACGTGCCAATCTTATTAAAGTGGCATAACGATTTTTAAAAATGATAAAATTTGATTAAAAGAACAGATTATGATTCATCAATTTTTTTCCTGAGACCAATTTTTTACCACTAACGATAGTAATTAGTTTCTTAAATATTTGATGAAAAAAATTATAAACCAATATTGATAAAATTTGCTATATTTATGGTTATTTGTTGTTATAATTTCTGATTATTGCTATATTAATTACAACGTATATAGTAACTTTTAACATGTTATTTGATAATGTTTTTTATAATTATTAATTATTGTATTAAAAGTTAATATAGCTTTTCATTATGTTTGGTAAAATTATGGATAGTTTCAAAAGTATTTTTGATTAAAATATGCTACGAAATGTTACATTTTCTCCTACTTCAATCTCATATTTTCTCTTTTCATCAGCATCTAAAACTAAATTTAATTACACACAAAATAAAGTAACAGCCGATTTGAGATGTATCTCAGATGAACTCAAGATTCTTAACCTCTGGAATGAACTGAACCTCACTCAACTTACCAACGCGATAAGTTGATATGTATTCATTTTTCCTCTTATTTACAAAATATGGTGCACACCATTCATCGCTAAATGAATGATAAACTTTAAATAAAATATTTAATTGTGCAATTATGAACAACTTTTCGCAGTGAATTTAAATATATTCCAGCATGTATAGAAAGTTAAGTAAAAATGTGGAACAGTTCTTAACCGAAATGACCAAAATAATAAAAGTTGTATTTTCCCAAATAAGTGTTCATTGCCAAAAACCTGTAGAAAAACCAAAAAACTGTATTTTTTTTCCTAAAGTAAGTTTTTTTTATCAAAAGTAAAGAGTGCTTAAGAGAAAAAAAATAAAACCAAAATAATAATTGCATTATCTTTTTCCTTCTCTCCAGTAATTAGCACTATAAATATATATAAATTAATGATTAATATATTAAAAAACAAATTTCTGGTGAAAATCCTTGATTTCTTATCGTTTTATATGAATACCTTCAAAATAATATTTTGGAGGGTTCTACTTGAAATAACCTACTTATGGGTCTCATCTAATGAAGGGGAAAAGGCGAAATATTTTTAGTTCGTCCTTTAGGAAATGTTATTGAATGTAAAGTTCAATAACGTCATAATAGCATAATTAGAGGTTAGAGATAATAAAACCATCATGTTTAATAGTATGTGTCCAATAATGAGGTCGCTGAATACAAACTCAAAAATCATACTCATTCCTTTTACAAAGTATGTATAATATAACCACTAACATGTATTTCTAGTAACGAGAAAACCAAAATGTGAAAAAGTAAGTTGCTTAACAAACCATACGACGAGATTTAGTTTTTAGTTTAGTTATGTCGACTTCTCGTTTTAAGGCGGCCAGGGACCTTTAAAATGATTTTTTGTAATTTTCACAATAGCAATTTAAAATTTTACAGGCCTTAAGAATAACACTATAGGAGATGAACCCACAAAATTTTAAAGCATTATATTAATTTATTTATGAAAAGGAGAGGGGAAATATAATATTATATTAGCAATAAATAACTTTAATGAAAATTGTTCCAGGCGCTCCAAATTTCTTTGAAAGCACTCCAATTTGTATTATTACCTTCTCTAAACCTTTTGAAACAAAAGTTGGGATTAATTTTGAAATTTGAGTGCGAAATATCCAAATTAACCAATTGAATAATTCAAAACTATTAAACTTTATTTTTAAAAAATCAGTAGTTTTAAATTATATTGGTTAATTTTGATATTTCAAACTCAAATTTCAAGTTTAATCCCAACTTTTGTTTCAAAAGGGTTGGAAAAAGTAATAATAAAAATTGGAGCGCCTTTGAACAAATTTGGAGCGCCTGGAGCATTTTTCATTGTTGTTATTTATCGCTAATGTTATGTTATATTAACCCCCTAACTCATAAATAAATTAATATAATGATTTAAAATCTTTTTGGACATCTCCTATTGTGATACTCTTAATACGAGTGAAATTTCAAATTTCTAAGATGAAAATTGTGAAAAGTCATTTTAAAGGTCCCTAGTCACCTTAAAGCAACGTTAGGGTTCATTAGGGTTATTTTGGGGCGGACCTCGTCATTTTGAGCCACTGACAGATGACGAGGGCGACATCTCAGCTGATTCCCCCCTCCTCTCCAAATACCCATGCTAACAGAAAGACGTTTTCCCCCAACGGATTGAAAGTGAACCACACCAACTTAAATGACGTTTCTTCGGTGGAATCGGGTCTCGAACCTGAAACCCTATAGTTCCAAAGCCGAGACCTCATCACCAGGTCGCCGTGGCTTTATCATGCTGAAAGGAGACACAGAGACATCATACTATGAATGTATCTTTGTCAACCTGTACTGAGCACTTGCTCGAAGAAGTCTCTTACATTTACATGAAGGAAGTTTTTACCGGATAGCGTTGCCGAATGGGTCACTGCTGAGGGGTTTTGCGTGTACCTGAAAATCTCGATCTTCCCCGATGAAATTTTATCTCTGGTAAAAATTATGAAGCAATCGGGTAGATAACAAAGACAATGATGAACTGGTGGAAGAATATATTGAGAATTATTTTAGAGTTTGTGGGAATGCCTTCAGTGTCACAGAAAAATGCTGTGGTGGGGATTTGATCAAAACAGAAAGAAATAATAGATACGAAAGAGCAACAATTTTCCAGTGAAATAAGAACGATACTTAAAGCATCGGAAATGATTTCTCAGAACGTTGAGAAGCATCATCTGATAAGAAGGTACAAAATGGCTTTATAGAATTTTTCACAGTAAAGATTAATTTAATAATTTAATTTAAGATTTTTTTTCAGTGTGATAACAATGCGTTGACAAAAGCTAATTTTTCCAATAAATACATTACATGCTCTTACAAGTTGAACTTCATTTTTATTTCATGTGAAATAAATTTTTGAAAAATATGATTAACTTTTTTTAAAAAAATGAGTTTAAATGTAATGCTTTAAACTTTAAAACGATGCAAAAATCATTTGTGTACTATAATCTTTTTTATTATTGAAACAAGTCAAGGTTTCTCTTAAATTTCAATTGATTAAAATTCTAATCAAAAATTTTTAAAATTAGCTTCTAAATGCACATTTTTTCTTTCCAAAATATTAAATGACAAGTTTAATAGCTCTAGGGTAAATGGCCTAGCCTGTAGAACGCCAAGTCATGAATACACATTCACCATCATTAAAAGTAAAGATGAAAATGGATTCCTATGGGAATTTTTTTTTCTAAAGTAAAAATTTCTTTCGCGAGTAAGATTCGAAAAAGAATTATAACCGTTAGATTACCCGTTGTTCTACGATATATATATACTATCCATATTAAGAATAAAATTGGATGCATTTGAATTATCTAATAAACTAATGCAGATTTAAAATACATTTATATAGCTTTTTAAATATTAAGTTTTTATCTTCAACGTCAAGTGAAATCAATGAAAATGTATAACAGTGAAATAAAAAAAAATCTTATAAGAACAGCAGTATAATAATTACGCCTTTAAATGCATAATTATATTATAGTTCTGAAGAATTATTCTATTTTGTTTTGTTGTTGGCATTATTCTTTTTTTTTATGTTTCTTCTCAGATAATCAACGAACAGATTAAAAAGAAAAGAGAAGTGCAGTTTTAGCAAATCCTTATTACTGCTTCTTCACTTCACTTGGAGCACTGTTCTTCCATTACATCGGACATGAACCGAATGTTGTTGAATAAACCGCCGCGAAAATGGTTATTTAGAGAACTATCTCTGCAATGCGTTTTTCGGTTATTTCATATCTTCTGCAATCCCCCCTCCCCTTGCATTTTCATTGAAACGGGAGGTTGCAGTTAATCTCCGTTTCGCGTGGCTCGCTCGGCCAGTGTTTAATCACGAAATTGCATCTGATAATAACTCAGTTGAATTACGTGAATTCGTGTAAAAGGAAGAAATGAAAAAGACTTTAATGAAAGGGAAAAATAAATGACTCAATTCTTTTTTCGTTTAGATTATTTGATGCTCTCTCGCCATGGGGTGGAATTGAGTATTAGATTTGTAATTTATACCCCCGTGCAGGTTTGTAATTGATTTTCTCAGCCGAAGAGGTAAGGAAAATTAATAGGCAAAGCGAATTGGATGGGGAAGGTGTGACTGTTCCTTTACTGCTAATAGCTCCTTAGTTGGTTGCTAAAAATTGCTTTCTAGGTCGCCTGAGACTTACACAGTTTCATAGTTTTCAATTTTTCAGTTTGATAGTTTTCAATTTGATCAGCAGCTTTTTAAAAAATATATAATAAAGTCAGAAAATTGAAGGGCCGTGAAGGGCCAAATCCGTTTGAGCCAAACATCCTCCCGCTGGTGTGGCGTGGAGAGCAGGTTACCAGCTCGAGTGTCGTCACCTGACAGTGGCTGAAAATTACGAAGTCCGTCCCAAAATATCCCTAGTATTGCTGTACAATGAGAGTTAATATAACTAAACTAAACTAGAAAATGGATGTATAATTTGTAGGAGGGGGTTTCCTCGAAATTTTCCACAGTACTGTCTACTATTGATACTGTCGGCCAAGGTTAAAAAGTTAGAACTGCTCAATTTAGTTTATTATATTATTGTTCCGCTTTTCAAAGTAATATTAGGACTGTTTAGGGACGGAATTCGTTAGTTTAAGCCGCGGTCAGATGACGAAGCCGTCAACAGAGCTATCAAGCCCGGCTGCCCCCCCCCCTTTCCAAACTTCCAAAACGCACCAGTGGGTTAATTCCAAAGGATTTAACGACCACCAAACCCGCTTACGCGACGGTTTGTCAGTGATGTTGGGGCTCAACACTGACCGGGGCCTACGGGAACGAAGACAACGATAAGAGTTATAAGAGATAGCATTCATCTCGGCGGCCCCGACCTGACACTCTCCAGTTCCAAAGCCGAGACCTTATCAACATGTCAAGTCTCCCTAGTAGTGCTCAGAATTTTATTTTCGGAGTTCCATATATGCTTAGTTGCAACGAAAATTTTAAAAAATGCATTTTGGATACTTTTTTCGATAATTTGAAACCAAAATTCAGTACAGAAAAGTTTTAGTTACAAGATCGACACTACATCTCGTTTATCTAGGTTCGTGAGTTTTTGTGTTTGCATGCATTTAAAAGCACAGACTGACAGGGGATCAATTTCTTGATGTATTTGGCTCAACACAAATCTATACTTCAGACATTAAATATGTTTGTTACATTTCCTCTTTCTAGCTCGTTGCATTTTATAATTATCGCATTCTCTACTTTTAATAATGGATTTGCCGATGTCTTCTCCGTGATCTGGGCGTCCTGCGTCCGAGCATGGAGGTTCTTCATCTGTTGTATCTGCGAGATGTGTGAATGCCCCCCCTCCGTAAAAAGGGGTGTACAAGCGAATGTGATGAGTGAGTAGCTCAGACGTAGTCTTGGCCCTAGTTGGCGCTATTACAATACAAGAAATTCGTCCTCGCCTTAACATCGCTGGCTGTGTCAATGAACTATTTCAAAAGCAAGTACCATTAGGAACAACAACAATAATGGATTTTAATGAACGTTATCTGGATGCTATTTTATGTGCTTTGAAGATTTTATTTTAAAAATTTACCAATGATATGATTATAAGGTATTTTATTATCAATTAACTAAGTTGGTTGACATTTTTTCCTTTTTCAATTTAAGCAAGTCAGTTGAAATTCACAGATTTAAGATTAAATTAAAGTGAAATGGGAAGGTATATGTAAAGTGTGATTAACTTAAAGTTGTTTAAAACTATAAAAATTGTTAAGTATAAAAATGTGATTTTCAATGTCGTTATTACTGTTTATTATACTTAAATAGTTTTATTGTTACACTTTAATTATATATTTTAAAAATTATTAATAATATTACAAAATGAATCTATTAATAAAATGAGTGAGAGTAGGTCCATGCTTATACATGCCGATCTGTCTGCTCCCATTTTATCTTGTGAATAGCTATAAATTTGAATGAATAGCTATAAATTTTACTTCGAAAGTAAAGAATGTGTATGTAGGAGCGGCTTATTTAAGAATTAGGTTATTTAAAAATATGTTAAGAAGATGTTATTTAAAAATTATATAAAATTTTCACGTTTTCTTCAATAATTTTTGAAAATCGAATCGCTCAAAAATTATCTTAAGAAATCTTAAAATTAATATAAATACATATAAATATTATATAAAATCTTTTAATAATATTAGTTCGATGTAGTTACTTGCAATTTTGCCTTATTTTGGCAATTTTTTTAAAAACGATATAATTTGAAACATTATTTTAAACATTAATATATACATTAAATGCAAAACCATTTTTATGTGTCAGCAAATATTTTAGACCTTGGATTTCTGGCATTGATGAAAGCTCAGAAAGAAGAATTATATTTATTACCTGTTTGGTTTAGAAAAACAATAGAGACGTTTCATTTTCAATGAAATTATGACCTCATGGGACAATTCTCTTATAATAATTCATACACATAATAAAAACATCTAGTATAAGACTATTTAATTAATAGGCTTTAATAAAAATCATATTTTGACGCACAAAAATATTTTGAGGAAGAAATCTTGTACATCAAGAATCTTGAGAAATTTATTTGTAGTTAAACTTGGCAATATTCCTGAAAATTTAGATGATCGCTAAAGGTGACTAATTATAAATAAACCCTTAATAGTAAGATATTCTCTAAATAGTTAGAAACAGAATTATATTTTAATAAAATAAGAAGTATTCATAATTCTTTTATTTCTTGCACTTCAACACATATGAAATTAGATATGTACAAAATACAGAGTACAATTTTTTATAAC
Source organism: Argiope argentata (assembly GCA_026289955.1). Lineage (NCBI taxonomy): Eukaryota > Metazoa > Arthropoda > Arachnida > Araneae > Araneidae > Argiope > Argiope argentata. The sequence continues at coordinate 1,171,380 of JAOUZG010027119.1, forward strand.
GAAAAACAAACTATAATTAAAACAAAAGCTGCCTGTTTTCTACGAGATTTCTTCATTATGATAGGCAAAAACGTATAGAAAATGAATAAAAAAGAATGAAAATTAACCTCGTAAACGGAATTGTTTAGAAAGAAAAAATATTTCAAGAAAACAAAAGTCTGATTCTATATTTAGATACAGCAATTATACAAAATAATAACTGTAAGCTTGAACGAAAACGTCCTTTACTTCGTTTTAAGAAGCACTTCGTTGAATGGGTACTTAATTTGGCTTAACCTAATTATCTTACTACAGCAATTAATTTAATGCTTTTGTTGGATGAATTTTCAGTTTATATGCGACTAAATGCTGTAATTAGAAACATTCATAATATTTTTCTGTCGCACGAATGCTAATAAATTTGCAAATGAATAAAATAATCAAGACTTGTGTATTCATTCAACGTGAATGGCAATGTGTAGGCTAAAAAAAATTATAGATATGATTCTTGAATGTGCATTTCCTTCGGAAAGTGGAGAAAATTAGTTTATTTAAACAAAGTATCTTTTTCCGCCGGACAATTTTAACCGCAACAAAATATATATCATCATTTATTCACATGAGAATGATATTTTAATTTCTTCTATTTCAATTGCTTTGAGATATCGTGTTCCCAAACTATTAGGAAAACGTAAATAACTATATTTTATTTATATTTCGTAAGCAAGAAAATATTAATTAGAGTTCCATATTCATGCATCTTATTTATAATAACATAACATGCTGATTAAGGTCTATTGACGAATTTTTACTAACTGAGCAAATAATGCAAACAATAAGATGCCGCTGTTTGGATACATAATAATAATACTCTTCAAAACCTGTAATAATATTTATTATTAAAATCTCATTTATTGGCGTTTTAAGCAGATGTTTAAAAACTTTCTATAAAATGTTCTCTTCTACATAAAATGTTAATAAAATTCCAGTTTCGATAAATGGAGCAAAGCTCCCAAGATCACTGTAAAAAATGGATTTTTAAAAAATCCTGGGAATTTTTACAGATTCTACATAATTTCCGGGAATTACAGCTTAATTAAAAATAAATCCCCACTCATTGAACTATAATACGAAACAGCTTTTCGCTAACGTAAGAGTAATTTTTTCAACTTGTGACTTGGAATCCTTGACATGGGAACTCTTGCTTACAAGATGTATTTAATACAATTTTTTCGTTCTTCTCTCCACTTGTGCAGAGAATATTAATGCGAAGGCTTCAAAGATAATTCTTTTCTTCATGTAGGTTAACCCAGGCGCATCATCTTTCAATAAATATCTGGCGTAAAATCTTTATATTCAAATTTTCATTTTTTCTGCATCGATTTAAGAGTTTGAATACTGCTCGAAGAGATCTTGAAATTTCAATTTATTTTGCGCGTTTGAATAGAGCTTTTATTTCAAAAGAAATTATCTGGCAATTTTCATTGCATTTTTCATCGATGTGGTTCCCATTCGACTCAAAGCAACATTTTAGGGGCAGAAATTGTTTTTTCGGCGGTTTATTTCTCAAACGTTTAAAGTAATTCTGATTAAACTTTCATTGTTCCTCTTTAAAAAATAAAAAAAGAATAATTTAATTTTCGTTTCAATCAAAATGCTTTCAATATTAAAATATTTTTATTGATTTTTTTAAACTTATATTTTTAGTCCCATTTTTAAAGCAATACTAATGCAAGTTTGGGACGAACCTCGTACTTTTGAATTGCAGTCAAAATAGAAGGCGATACCACAGCTGGCCCTCCCTCCTCAACACTTTCACAACACAAGAGTGGAAGGACGTTTGGCCCTGACGGATTTTATATCCCCCACACCTGCTTACACGACGGTTTTTCGTTGGAATTGAGTCTGGAACCTGAAATTCTCTGCTTCCGAAACCAAGATTTTACCAATAAGTAAGCTTGGATCATCACTCAAAGGAATCAAAAATTACCAACTATTTTTAGCTATACCTGGAAAAAATACAATTTTATTTAACTAGATTTGTTTCATGTTTGACTTTGAGTTTTATTTTCTTCGTTCCTACACTTTTGCATACATTGGATTCGTGTGTTATCGACAACAATGTATCTTTTTAAATTCCCAATGCTTTATTATAAGTTTAATCAAGTGGTTTAATTTCCAAATACCATAATACTTATGATAAGGAATGAAATTGGAAATGTGATTTAACAATAAAAGAAAGAAAAGAATTAAAATTTTGCAAAGAAAACTAATCGTTATTAGAACATTAATTATTGCGCCTAGTTAAAAATTGCTTAAATTAAATTTTTTACAGCATACTTTTCGCTGTGTATGAAGAAAACCAAAGTCGCATAATTTAACACAAAAATTAAAGATAAGAGTTCGAAATTAACTTTTTGTACAGAATTGGATATTTTTTGCACAGTGAATTTCTGTATTTACTTAATTTCTTCATTAAAAAAAATTTAAACAATAAGTGTTTTAAATTTCATTTACTTTCTCGCTTATTTTTTTAAAATTAATCTTACAATTCTACCTATTTTTAGATAACAGTTAGTTTTCAATTAATTTAAGACGAGGATGATTCAGTTTTACTGTAATACACAGATCACAAAATCAGTGCTTCACCAGGCTATTCCTGCAAAATTGGTTATAACAGTATAAGTAATTACATTAAATAAACTTTCAGTAAATCTGGAGAAGTTTCAAAACGTCTCTACCCCTTTTATCAGCATCATTATCACATTCAGAAATCATGACTTAAATTTTTGAGTCAATGAATTAAATAGGTTTTTATTAAAATTTAAAGTTTTAACTTATCATTATGTGCATAAAACTAATCCTAAATAAAGTTTAATTACGGGATTGTAAACGTCATCTTTTATTCACTTTGTTTCATGCTGGATAATAACAAATTTCAATTATCTGAGTTCAGGATTTTTTTTATTTTTTTTAATATTTATAACTGATAGAATTTTCTCATGAAAATCTGTTTGAGTTATTACTAATATTTTTTCTAGTTATACAGAAAAATAGTCAGTAGTATTAGTAATAATTAAGTATATTTTGTATTTAATGTTGTGTGTGTGTGTGTTTTCGATTACTGGATCACAAGTCATTTCTTTATTTATTAATTTCAATTCCGGTTTTTGCGTAATTTTTTTGTTTATAGAACTCTTGACCTTTTTTTTAATCCTTTGGTTTCAGAAAGATAATTCGATAGATAATTATACACTATAAAAATAATACATTTTCTTACACTATAGAAATGAATACAGGCAACTGTTTTAAGTGGAGTTTACCTCAAAAAGAATCTATGTTTTTGTAAATGTCTGTAGGCATGTTTAACAATTGAAATTCAAAAAAAAAATTATGAATAAAAATTTTAAATGATGCCCCGGTGACTAGGACAAAAACATTTAAATACAAAGGGTTAATATTATTATATGTTTACATCTACAGTGCTTTTTAAAATATTTAAATATTTTTTATATATTTCTTAATCACTTGATTGAAGCGCGTGAGATTTTCTACAAATCTCGTTAGATTCTTTCGTTGTTCCTCTATACAACAGAAGAAAGGGTACAGTAGCTTCTGAAGGTGTGGACCCCTGAGCACCGTAGGGCAGAAGTCTGACTTCTTGCCTACACATGTCACAAACCATTTTTACGGGGCTGATTTCATTCATTTCACTCATTCATCCTCAAATCGTAATTTAGATCTGGAACAGAGAACGATCACCTCTGGCTCAGCCTCCCCCCCAGCTGTATTATTCTCGACATGGAGGACTTTGTGATCACAACAGATTTAACATGAGCCAGCTACTACACAGACACACATGGAGGGTCTTTGGCTGGCGGGTTTGAACTCACAGCCCAAGGGCTGTGAATCCAATGCCCTACCAACCAGGCTACATTCAAATCGCAGATACATTCAACGGGATAAATGCCCATCTAGACGTCTACATCTTTTAGTGACAATCAAGCTCGGCATTCTTTTATCAAGTCCTTTTACTTGGACCAAAAGCTGGAAACAACATGAAGCAATCTTCTTCCAGAGTAATTAAAATCATCCAAGATAAGATGAGATGTCAAGAAAAAATGTTATATAAATTTCATTTCCTTTTTGAATTTGTTAAATCTATAAATCTTATTTCAAAATGTCTCTCAAAAAGTTATAAAAAAATTTCTGATCTGAAAAAGTGTTCTGATATCACATTAATAATATTAGAGCAATTGTGGCAGGTCATTTTTCTTTGCTAAATCATGATTTACATTATATGTGAATAATTTTGTTTCTTTGCATTATTTAATGCCGTTGCTGTATCCGTTCAGTTCCCATTTGCCAGTATTTCTCTTCAACTTCATAAATTCTTTTATATCAGTATTAATTTTCCGAAATTTAGAACGATGTTTTTATTTTATCATTAAAAATCCACTTTCACCATCTGAGTGAAAGTCAAAAACTTATATACATCCATTTTGATGCATATGAAATTGTTTATATTACAAGATAATTATAAAAATATCACCATAAATGTAATACTATATACAGTTTTTATACATAAATTTCTTTTTAATAAATAAAAAATCCAAATATTTATTTATTTATTTACTTAGTAAATTTTTACTACATTTCTTCGAGGCAGCAGTGACTTAGTAATTAGATGTTTAGAATTTCAATTTGAAATCCGATTTAAACTAAACAACATTACAAGGCTTATCCGAAATATTTTAAATGAGCTAAAGCTTGGAAGAGCTTCGAAGCGTTGGTCCAAGCGTCGGCGTCTTCATCTGACGATGGCTCAAAATCATGATATTTGTCTCAGAATTCCTCACGTTTTGCTTTGAAATGAACGAAAATATAACTAAAATAAACAATAAAAATGACCGGGAAAACAATACTAATAGCGGTCAATATTTGGGATTTCATGTCATTATTTTCTACAATTATTTCAATAATTTTGTAGACATCAAATTTTCTGTTAAGAAATTCTACATTATATATTTACTTTTCTTATGTATTAAAAATAGATGTTCTGGTTTAAAAGATTGCGATTAATGACAAAAAGAAGTATCGTATTGAATAAATGAACACAAATTCTGATTCGCTATGCAAAATCATAAAAAAACTGACAAAGGATGGAATAAGAATAATAAAAAGAAAACCCCTTTAATAGAACAAGAAAAATTCCAAGCAACCTTATTCAAAGTGAACCTTAATTCACCTTCTGATTTCGTAATACTCAAGAAACTAATGAGACAAGATCGGATCAATACCCATTTACGAAAATTACGAATCTTTCAAAGTGCGTTTCGTTGTCTTCTACGTGGTGAGACTCGGCGAGTCGGTCCGGCTCGCGGCGGGGCCATAATTCCAGTTTCATTAAAGAGTTGAGTATGTTTCGATTTATCAGAGCCAACGAACTCCCCGGCTGCTTTAACGCAGGGTGATAAAGAGTGATGATAATATTTTAATTAACCAAACTTAATCAATCTGCAACACCATTTATCAAAACACGCTGTCAGCGATGGTCGGCTACCTGTGCCCAGACTAGTCCCCTAAATTAGAATTTAATGATTATGTCTCACATTTTGACGACATGGGCCCGTCAGGCATTTAGGCATTTATTTGTGCATTATGGTAATGCGACCTTCTCGGGCCATCCAGGCTACAGTGTACTTTATTAGTGATGACCTAATATTTAATTAAAATAATATTAGTGTGAAAAAAACTGTTTTATTGATACATCTTTAAGTACTGATACATATAATCGTTATTCACTTTCTAGTATGTAATTCAACATTTACAAATTTCTGGTACTGACTCTTATTTCATTTATTAGATTTTAAAAACTATTTTAAAACTTCGAAAAAGTTATTTTGGAACAGATCGCTTTTTTTCACTTTGATTTGGTCAGAGGATGAGGAGGATATCTGAAGCGCAGTTTCTTCTCTAAACTTTCACAGAACACCAGCACAAAGATTTTGATCTTCAACGAAAAAGTTAAGACGCATAAAGCTTTCGTGTATGTCGGATGTTTGATATTGAATCGAGAATCAAAGAGTCTTAAAGCATGGCCACCAAAGCATTAAAATTTATACATATATACAATATAAAACAAAACCTATTTATATTAAATTTATAGTTATGAAACAAATTTCAACACTTGAAATTAGATAACTTTAATAAATACAATATTTTAGCTGTTTGTTTCTTCTAAACTTCTAAAAGTGTGGTTTTATTTGCGATTTTTTTTGAAACTACATAGATATTATGTTTAAATTTAATATATCCATTTGAATGAAAACTGATATGAATCAATTTTGGGTTTTTGACCTTGATGCATATCATTATAGCTTCAAAGAATCATGACATCATTATTATCGACCCTAAAATATTTTTTAATATGTAAGTACGAAATATTTTTAATGCTATTTACTACCTTTTCAAGGTAATTAGCAAATTCATAATCATAATTCACTCCTGATGTCCAGACCGTCTCACTAATGGAATTTCTTCATTATCAAATGCAGCTGAGAAAGATGTCATCCAATCGGACAGATGGTCGCAAAATGATTGTAAGATAGACGGCCCAGTTAGGTAGTAGGTGTAACCCCGGGTGAGTGACGTGAAAGTTAACGCATTAAGGATACAACTAAAGTTTCAAAAGAAATGAAGACTACTTTTTATATAAACTGTGACCAAGGAGCAGGGATGCAAAAAAGTAGAAAAATAGCTGATATAAACTTATTGAGAACCTATATAGTTCTAAAAGGTAGTTTTCTCTAAAGTTAGCGATCATAGTATTCATTTTAGCTCATGTATATTCTGAGCACGGAAAATTAAAATCCACAAAAGTCAATTATAAGGCAATTTCGTATTTAAATGATTAGATAATAATTCCTTTTTAACATAAATATGTATTAAATACTTGTTAGTTACATACAAGTATTTTTAATATTTAGCAAAGAGGCTAAGGAAAACTCAAATAATTTCCATTTGGGGAAATTTCACGAAGAAAAATAGTTACTTTCCTTTTTTTTCAGTGGATTAGAATTAGAAGTTTTTTCTTCAACTGCATGTGAGTCCTTAATTCTGTTGTGTTTTATTCGCTCTTATATAAGTATCACACGTAGAATCGTGAAATAAAGTAAAGCCGTCCATTAAGATGTTAAAGCGGAGACTGATTAGTTCGTTATCAACCCTTTTACAGCATTCATGCCACCAACAAAAAAAAAGTTGAAAACTCCACTTATATCAAATCATTCATAGGAAGAAAAATCAAAAATTGATTTTTAAATAATCACATTAAAATATTTAGTTTTATATATGCAGAAACTTTTTTGCTTAAATATAAAAAGATTTTAAAGATGTTAATGTTTTGAAAAGAAAATCGAAGTTTCAAGAGTATTTTAAATCTAGTTCTGGTTAAAACACCGTTTCAAAAAAATAATGAAGATATATGAATAACGGAATATCAGCTCAAAATTTACCTATTTTCTTACATCACATGCAATACATCATTCATTTTTAACCATTTCGGCTTCGGTTGGACATCATTGGAATAATCTGATTTTAATAATCAGCGGATCATCTTTTACTCTCAATTATACATCATCATTCTTGCATGCTCTTTCAACATTATCTGGGTGGAAAAGAATAGAGAATGAACTATTTTAATTCATTTTTCTAGATAAATAATTTTAAGCATAAAAAATTCTGAATTGTTTTGAATTGTCTAATTTTTTATTAAACCAACTATAATTTAGACTGGAATTTTAATTTCGAAAGGAAATCAGTAGAATAAATCTGACGAGAAGATGGAAATCTATTTATTATGTCATTCAAAATGTTATTAAAATTAGCAAAATCCGTTACTTATTGACTTTCAGGCAATAAAACTATTAATATGGAATCTACTTTTAAAATCTTTAACATTTATTTGATAATACTGAATTACATGAATTTTATTCCATAAGTTCCACTACAAATTATTGATATGCATATTAAAAAATATGTATATTTCGAGATTAAAGATGAAGTAAAGATCCTACTTCGGAACTAATGTCCAAAGAAGATAAATTTTCAATTTTATTTTTAACATTGTCAAAAAGAGTACGATTTATTTTTTATGAACGAAGGTGAATATTTTATAACACTCTTTTAAATTTAAACCAAAGTGTGTTTTTTTAAAAATACATATTTAAAACAAACAAAAAAATAAGAATAATGAAAATTGATAAATTATAAAAGAATTTTTTTTTTAATTATTATTTTAAGATAATTAAAAACTGCTTTTGTGAGATAATAATTTTGAAAGATATGGGCAACAGTCTCTCTTCACAAGTTGTAGTTATTATCCATCTGGTGACGATTAACCTTAATTTCGTGCTCGAGTAAACTTTGATGCTGTTTCTTATTTCTAATAATATTTCGCAGTTTCATTAATTATCTTATCGAAATTAAGGAGAACTATACAAACGCTCAATAAAACAATCTGAAACGTTTGAATGGCACTTTGCTTATATTTGATTATTACCATCCGATAATATGTATAAGAGTGATTTCTGTACAATCTATGTATGATAAATGTCACGTGCATTCGTATTTATTGTATGTTGGCATATATTGGCATTTTTTTATGAATTTCAAAAATAATTAGATTCATCAGAACATAAATTCCTTCTACTACCATCTTTTGGGCTAAATTGTTGTTAATAATGGAACTTCCCATTGCCTTCAGCAATTTTAAGCCGAATGAGCGTTTCTTGTTTTTTGAAGTAGCTCCAACTAGGGCCAAGAGTTCGACTTAGCTGCCTATTCATCACATTTACTTGCACAGCCGCTTTTTAAAGGAAGACACATTAACACTTCACAGATAGTACACAGAAGAACAAATATACTCTAACCGGGACTCGAACCCGGGACGCCCAGATGACGAGGAAAACTCGCTACCTCTGTGCTAGGACACCGGCTAAAATAAGTTAATTGTAAAAAGTGTATTGAAATTTATCAACATATTTCACAACCAAAAACTTAAAAACCATACATTATTATTAAATATAAAAACTTCCTATTTGGGGGCTTTTCTTAACTTTTTTTTACTTTATTCTTCTATATATTAAACTTCTAAAGTAAAGAATGGTTTTAGATTCTTATTACCGGACGGGCCAGTCAAATGTAAATGTGAAATATTAGTTTCTTCCAGACGTCCTGAAATACTTCATATTTAATATCCACTCTTTCATTACAAGTGATTAATCATAGTGCGCTAACAGAGAGACTTCGATGTGTTATTAAACACTTTAATCTTGAAATTTTCTCAACTTTCCGGAAGTCATTAATTAGGCTTCCTTCAACCAACTTCATTCCATAGAAAAGAGTTGTCAGAGGCACGACTTTCGAGTCTCGACTTTCTCCCTTTGGAGTCAGTTTGAGAGGTACGATAAATCCACTTATTTTTTAAAAAATTGCAAATTAAGCTCCTTTTAAGAGCTTTAGATTCTTGTTGCAATTTAATTTCATAAATAATAATAGTTTTTAAATATGTGATTCTCGAACATTAGAGGAAATATCAACACAAGCTTCTCTATATAGAAAGATGTTGATTAAATATACTTTCAGCCACAAAAGGGAATATATTATTCGAAAAAATTAAAAATTCTTAAAGATAAAAATAAACATTTATGTTTGTAATAATATTTATTTTTGTATCAATTTTACATTAGTTTAACAATACGTCATATCGTAGCCAAAAATAGCTTACTTTAAAAATCTAATAAAATTTCAGATTATCGATAAAATCGATAAAATCTACTTGCAGCTAACTGAAATATTTTGAACAATCAAAAGTTTATATTTTTATAGCTTTCAAAACAATTTGTTTCAAAAAGAAAATACTTTTTTACTTAGCGAATAATTGAAATATAATATATTCGTCCCTTTCAAATATATTATATTTTGCATTCGTGCAGTTTAAAAATATATACTCCTTCTTTTTATTTGCTATCATTATCGGATGGGAAAATATCAACTATTTTAGCATCAAGCCACTTAGAAAGATTTTCATTTAAGCCTAAAATAATTGAATTATTTGAATACGTATAAAACTAAGCATAAATGAAAATTAGGTATGGCAGATTATTTACATTTCATTTACGTAAGTTTTGACTAGATTGTAACAGAGGTTAATAAGCAAAGGGCTGCAAATTTTGGTGTTTCGTATTTTTGATAACTCATTATATTTTTTTCTTTGAAGAACAATTGGATTTATTGATAATATTTTCTTTCTTTTGTATTTTACTATTCGTATAATATTATTTGTTTTAATCCGATATTAGTAGTTAGTTTTAATTTGAGAATTCGTGAATTTCTTTAAACCTTCGGAGTCCATTTTGTTCTCTTTTGATGTTATCCTATACTCACATATAAATTGAGTTGCAAATAATCTTATTTCTTAAACATTCTGCCAGTGTGCCTGAGATTTTCTACCATGAATTTTTTTAAATAACTTGTAACGATCAGATTCAAGACATTGTGAATAGAATGATAGCACATCTAAACAGGTACATTTTCGAAAATGAAATTTAAAAAGTATAGCTACTACTATACAGCTAAGAGAATTAAATAACGCAACAAAAAATATGTATGCAAGAATTCGATAATAACCTGGGTAAAACTCTATCGATGCTTTTCTCTTAATTTTACAAAACTAACCAATTAGAGTGTTTTCCTTCCGACTTTCTGTTTTATACGACAGTATATTTTCCAATAAGTTTCTGCCAGTAATGAAAAAAATTGAGGACATTTTTAATCTCACTGCTATCTACTGCTTTTACTTTACTTTTTCATAACTAAAAATTGAGAGTGTTCTCTCCTCGACTTTCTTTTTTACGCAACAATCTTTTTCGGTTAAGTTCCTGCCATAATGAAAAAGATGGATAGTATTTTGAACCTCTTATTTTGAATTATTGCTATTCGATTAATTTTATATAATTAACCAATGACGATTCACTTCCCACGAGCTTCTCTTTTATGCGATAGGACGCTTCCTGTTAAGTTTCAGCCAGTAAAGGACAAGATCGATGACATTTTGTACTTCTCGCCAAACGATTGGGACCCTTATTTATTAATTTGTGTAAATACGGTGTATTACAACTCCGATTATCTTAATTTCAATTATCCAAATCGCCAGTTATCAATTTCTTTGACAGGAAGAAACACAAGGAAAAAGGTAATCTCAATGAAACTTTTTTTTTACATTTTTTTGCATATTGTGTTATAAAGTGTTATTTTTTGCCAGCGTCCTGACATAGAGGCAGCGCATCTTCCCCGTGATCTGGGTGTCCTGAGTTCGAGAACTTGTTTGACCATGGCTGTTCTTCATCTGTTCTATCTGTAAGGTGCGTGAACGTGCTCCCCTGTAAAAAGGGTCTGTGCAAGAGAATGTGATAGGTGAGTAGCAAAAGTAGTACTGTCGGTCTTATTTGGCTCTACTACAAAACAAGAGACCTTGATTAGGCTTAAATAGCTGACAATCTCAGCGAGATTGTCCATGACAAGTGACATAAGAAACAATAAGTGTTCTTTTCTCCCCTTCCTGTAGCAGAAAAATTGTGGAGCTTGGGTATGACCATGGGCACCCCAAGTACTCGGAAATTCATTTTCAGAATGCCCCTTATGAGAGTTTTGTTCTTCTTAATGTAATAAGAAAATCGAATATGTATTTCGGATACCTCATTTTCGACCAACGGAAATCAAATAGAGACACATAATTACATTTTTAATAACAAAATATTATGCAAATTTTGTTTATCTAAATTAATGCGTTTCTTAGTATCGCGTTCACAACTACACAGAAGTACAGATCAACGGTCGGTTAACCTACCGACTGCTAAATTCAAAATTTAATACAGAGATCTACTTGGGTCGCAAAATTTGATAAACTGTGTACCGGTTTTTATTTATCAGGCTATTCGCGTTTTTTAACGATCGTCTTCACTTTTACTTCTTAGAACAGCGGACCGAGGTGACCTGGTGGTAATATCTCGGCATCAGAACGGGGCGGTTTTAAGTTCGAGACCTAATTCCTCCAAAGAACCGTCGCGTAAGTGAGTCTAATGCTTGTTAAATCTTTTGGATCCAAGCTTCCTCTCATTGGTGTGATATGGAGTTGTGGAGACTAGGTGCCAACTCAGATGTCATCCTCGTCTTCTAACTGCGGTTCAAAATTAAGAGGTCTATTCCAAAAAGTCCTAATGTTTTTAAAAAGAGGTGTTAATATAACTAAACAAAAACTCTTGGATAGACAAACTTATGTAATGATTTCGTTCAAACTTCAACAGAAATTTACAAATTTAGTGGAAAGACTTTTTTATGCATCCGATGAAAGAATTTTTAAATTACAGTGTTCATAGTCATAGAAATAATTTCAAAAATGTATTTTTCGGACTGAGGGAGTTCTGAAACACGGAGGTTCCCGCTCTTTCGACAAAATTTTAAATTTGAATTTTTTGACGATTATAATACATTTGATTTGTATACTTCGCATACGAAAAAAGGTACGAAATAAGGACTTCTATAAAAAAGCTAGAAATCAATAGATTTTTTTCAAAAAAAAAGTTCTTTTAAACTGCTTCTATCTGAGCATGTTTCAATCGGATTAAGAAGAAAAGATTCGGATTTGAAAAATATTCCTGATTATTCCTGTGTCTTATGAAACTGTTACATTGATGGGGGAGGGGGAGTAAAGCCACGCGCCCAGAATACGCATAAGGGACTATTACTCTCGAGATCATGAAAATGGGTGCTCTTTTCTTCAATGCAATAATGCACGGGCAAATGCACTTACTCTTGCTGTAGGGATTCGCAGGAAAAGTAACTCCAAATGGAAGTTAAATGTGCCTTCTCCCGGACCATTAGACGGAGTGGAGCTCACGCTGGGAGAGAACATTTTTTACGATTTTATTCCGGAGGCACGAGAAAGGCTGTCTTCGCGCAAAAAGTCTTTGTTGCTTTCTTGTGGGGATGAGGGGAAAAAGCTATACTCTGGATTTAAGAAGAACACGGCCGTTTAGCGCATTAGATTAAGTATTGCAAAAAAACTCAGTCTAAATTCAGAAAGAAATAAGATGTGTCGATTTTTACTTGTGGATACGATTTTTTAAAGAAAATATTATAGTCGACAAAAAAATTGACCTCGAGATTTTATTTATTCTTCAATTTTTATCCTTCCCTTAGTCTGATTTTTTTATCAAAAAGAACACACTAGATGGATGAAATTTAACTTCTTAGCCATCCGTTACGCGTTAAGCGTGTTCAATTGAAACTTCCGCAGGTCGGCCGTAACGTACTTCTGTACTTCTTAACTGTACAGAGATATCTGTTCTGATATATTATAGCATAAAGAGTGCATACACAAATAATATATTCTAATATAGCATAATTAGTATACAGATATATATATTAATCGGTACAGAGAAAACAACACTAAATACGGTGAAAAAAAAGAGGACAGCTGGGGAAAAATTTTCGGGGACAGGAGAGGACGGTGAAAGGGTTAATATGAGATTTTGGCATTAAGATTGCGGATTACTATCACTTTTTAAACAAATTAAGCAGATGAGAAAATTTGCTTTCCTCTCAACCGAATGTGTACCTTAACATAATAGCTCAAATACTCAGTTAACTAGATAATTAAAATTTTCTCTATGATTAAATCTTGATTTTTAATTAAGCAATAAGATCTCCAAATAAAAAAGTTTGCTATTTTATTGTTAGATTCAGATCAGTATCGGAAGCTATACGTACTCTTTTAATAGTTTGATCCTTTTTTGATACGTCTATGCATACTTCGGTGAATGGATCGTTCAAAAATAAAAAAAAGGTAAGATGGATGAAAGTTTGAAAACAATTTTGCAAAGTAATTGCAAATGTATAACACATTTCGAATTAAATCCGAAGTTGGTTACTTTATTTTTTCGAGAGTATAAGAAAAGCTAACTCAAACACTTGAGAAATAACATAAATGAAATTTAGTGTTCTGGCTTGGCAATACTATTTAAAATATGTTGAAATTTAGATCCAATGACATAACAGGAAATAATTTCGAATTCGTAATGTAGGTTTCAAAAACCAGAAGACTGTCCCCTCTTGCTCGATTTTACCCTACAGACATACGCAGCAAGTAATGTGAGCACATTTTCAGAATTCTCTGTGAGTCTTTATATACGGTCTATTAGTTAGTATCTATTAGTTTCATTTCTTTCTTTATCAGCTCGTTGTTTTGTTAATTATTGTTTTATTTTAATTCGAAATGTGCGCATTCATCTACCATATGTCTAGTTCAAATTTCCTGATTATGCATAGCTGCTATGCTCACAAATTGCACTGTTGATTGTATTTTACTATAGTGCTAAACATCTACGATCTAATTTTTATTTTAGTGGAATCAACAACTTCTGGAACATGAGTAAAAACATGAAAGGTTTTTGTACCTGAGAATAGACAGTACACGATTGTCTTCAAAGAAAATTACAAAAGACATAATCTACACTACTACTATAAATGTAAAAGTTTGTGTGGATGGGTGAATGATGTTAGTCGATCACGCTAGAACAGATGAATGAAATTGGATGAAACGTAACACAGAGATAGATTATAGTCTTGAATAGAATATATGCTACTATTTATTCCGGTTAATTTAGTGGTTGATTTTTTATTAATTAAAAACTAACTTTCTTGACAAAACTTTTCATTTCCCCATCGCCAAATGAGTAAGGCTTTAACATGTAGTTGACCAGATATTTCAAACGATTCTGTTTATTTTCTTATTGTTTGACGCATTTAAAATGAAACATTGTTAATTAATCGATCTTTCGAATTCAAATACGGAAATACTTTTGAATTAAAGTAAAGGTACTTTTTCATTTGGCCATTGACCAAATTTCTTACATGATTTTAAAGCGAAAAATCGCCAAATAATGTAGAATTCTATCAAATTTCTTTGGAGATTTTTCGCTTGGTCATGTAAGAAATTTGGTGTAATTCTACATCATTTATCTATATTTGGCTTGCACTCTGCTAATGGAAAAGTACAAAAATAAAACATAATAAAGAAACTTAAGAATTTCTAATCCATGTTACCCCAACTGTTGTAGAAAATTCACACATTTACGTTGCCCCAATTGGCGTTGAATTGGCATACGCAGTTTGTTCTTGACTTGATTTTGTTTTAATCAGACTAATCAGCAAAACGGTTTTGAATAATTGGTTTGCTGTTATATACTGTAAATAAATTGTTTGAAGTTATTTGTGTGAGCTACCCGTTTTGGTGCTTTGCGATGGTGGTAATTTTTCTTCAGCGCTTTGTTTGGGTTTGCTTTGACATCATTTTTTAAGTTATTGTAAGTCCATCTTCCCTCTTCATTTCCCTTGATTTTTTTTCTGTGGTACGTATTCCTTCTGTATATTTTCATTATTTTCATGTCAATTTCTTGTGCGTGCATTTTATTTTTTTGTATTCATTGATTTTTTTCTATATTTATATTAATTTGCTACAGATTTCATCGAAACTTACTATTGGGGACGTTATTGCTGCTGTTCGCGCTACATTTGACCATTATACTAAAACTTGGTGATAAACTTTTTTTTGACGAAAATTATTTTCAACAGCACCATAATGATCGGTTGTATGACATTTTACATTGAGATGAGACCGCCAGTTCTCATACATACGCATCAAAATTTCCACGCGCACTGAGTTGCGGGTAAAAGTTAGCAATACTTAAATAAATAAGAAAAGCAAGAAATATCAATTGTTTATGTCAGATTTTCGGTATTATCATTGCTAAGGATACGTTTCGCTGGCTTTCTGGTACAGAGGTAGCGCGTCTTCCTCTGGTTCAAGTACCGGTTCGGCATGGTTGTTCTGTGTGATATCTTTGAGATGTGTGACTCCCAGTAAAAAAGGGCTGTGCAAGCGAATGTGGTGAGTGTAGCTAAGTCGTACTCTTGGTTCTAATTGGGGCTACTTCAAAAACGAGAGACGCTCCTTTGGCTTAAATCTGCTGCTGTATCAACAGGGGGCTTGTCCATAGGCAAGTGCCATAAGTAGCAACAGGACTTGTTTCAAAATACTTAATGACATTGATTTTAAATGCTATTAATGTGAAAGGCTTAGAATATGCCTTGGATGCAGACAGTCGATTATTTGCAATATTTTTACAATTATTTGAATAAAAGTGAATTTGATTTATCTTCTGATTTGTTGCTGCAATTATAAAATTCATTCCACTTTTAATCCATACTGTAAGAAATTAATAAATTTGAAATTAGTTATCAACTAAAGGACAGGGGGGGTTGTTTTAAAAAATCACAATTTGAAAAATTCTAATTAAATAACAAGGAAGCATAAGGGAAGAGGAAAATACTTTTTATAAAGAATAAACCGCAGAGAATAAAAGGCAGTAAAATTCTATCTCTGGCGCTTTG
Organism: Argiope argentata; assembly: GCA_026289955.1. NCBI lineage: Eukaryota > Metazoa > Arthropoda > Arachnida > Araneae > Araneidae > Argiope > Argiope argentata. The sequence goes on from JAOUZG010027119.1 coordinate 1,187,874, forward strand.
GGACTGCTTTTATTGGACACTACAGCACTTTTTCTCGCCCAGGTAGGAAAAGCGCATTAAATGCATTTGAAAAAGAAAAATGTTTTGCTTTTTTCTGCTTGAACAATTTCAACAGGGTGGATTGTGAAAAACTTCAAGAAGATCTCTTGGCATACTGAATAAAATTTTCGTGTCTTTGAAGAAATGATAGAAAAAAATAATAAATTTATCTAAAATTTCTGAGCTATTCTCTGCAAGACTGGAAATATTTCCACAAAGAAACTGAACAATACAAAACCTTTCTTCATCAAAATGTACATATTTATCGAAAACAATTTTAAATATTGGTTTACTCTTATTATTTATAAAATATATATAAAATGTGAATTATGAAATATTCTACTTCAAAGTTGAAATAAAAATGATCGTTAAAACTACTCTGAATCCGAAGAACTTTACTTCATCAGGCCATGTGAATGTGAAAAACTTAACTTAAAAATGCAGGGGCAGGTCAAATTCTTCTCTATGAGAAGAATTCGACATGAATTATTTACAACATGAAGCGAATTTCTTGTACCAAATTCATCAGAAGGAAGGATATTTCTCTAGAACACATATTCAATATTCTTCAGTATACTGTAAGCAAAAAAATGGGCTAGTTATCTGATAAAAAGGAAAATTTCTGAATATATACTGAAAATTAAATATTTTTTTAGTTAAATATACATTTTTAGATGTAATCTAAATACATTTAAAACAATTCCTTTCACTTTTTTACGCTTTTAAAATATTTGTTTTAACTTCCAAGAATTCAATGTAAAAATCACAAATTAAATGCCTTTTATTACATTAATAAAAGGTATTTAAATAGATGTGTGTGTGTGTGTGTGTGTGTGTGTGTGTGTGTGTGTGTGTGTGTAAGGAGCTTCATAAATTTGTGCAAACTTCAAAATTTCTCGATAAAAGAAGTAATACTCAGAAACAGTTCGGATTTTTACCACAGGAACGCTGAGGTTTTTCCCTGAATAAAAAAATGTTATTTCAAAAGGGGCCGAAAGACGGCCTTCACATGACATATTCTGATGTTTTATGAAAATAAGACAGACAACAGAAATGATCAATGAAATAAATCATAGAAAGATAAAACTCTAATTTTATTTTAAAGTAAAAGGTGTTGAGCATGACTACCACCACGTATTAGGAAAAAGGGGTCACGTCACTACGCCTATGGTGGCTGAATGCAGTATATAGACATCAAAGACACCTACATTCTTTTCACTAGCATCCTTCAGTTCCATCAAAGTGTCTGAGAAGCTTCGGTTTGCATAATCAACAATCTGATGGGATAAAAACTTGTGAGCCTTTTAGATTTATATCTTGGACCTATTCAATGAAGGAGTAATTCATTTGAGAATATCAGGACTTCAGGAGTCATGTGAGAGGGGACTATTTAGCATGAAGGTGGCATCAGATAACCCATGTCTTTCCTGCTGTTAAAGAACAAGACATTCAACCAAAAGCATAGCATCCCTTACTGCAATGATTACACAAATTCCCCAGCAGGATACAGTTCAGCCCTCTTCAAGAAAGAAAATGCCAAAATAAAATGAAAAGTAGTTCTAAAATTAAATCTGGTGAAATACACCAGAAAAACTCCTAAAAAAGAAAATTCAAGGGACTGGTAAAAAAATCTCGAGTTAAATTTGTCGTCTCCAGATACGAATGTTTCACTTAATGTCATTACTAAGTAGGGAAAATAGATGTCGGCTTCATTGATTCATGCGTCTTTCATCAACTGTTATGGATAACGTTTTTCCTTTCATTCCAGCTTCCACATAGAAAAGTTTAGACTTTCTTTTGTATTTGCCAATCCCCCCGAGGGGGCACCTCGAAATGAGGATAAAATGCTTCTGGCATGGTGGTTAAATGTCACCACCCTGAAGGGTGCACAACTAGGTGGGGGGGGGGGTCTCCTCTCATCGATGACGGGACGTAATTCCTACGGGAAGTATTGTATCGTGGTCGGTGACGGCTCTTAGGATTCAGCCATAGTTCCCACTAGTGTTGCTGTAGGGGCGTTTCGATCATTCAGTTTTATGGTTTATTCCATGTGCTTTCGTGTGGGCCGAAGAGTGTGGTATGACTTCTGTATCTGCCAGTAATAAATAGGGAAGGGCTTGTATCTTGTACAGATACAGATACAATATTCTATGTAGAATACTTCTCATCGACGATTTTGGAGCAGAGCTAATTCTACTAGTTTCAAGAGCACGACCAATTCTTTTATAACAAACATAAACGCCAGTACGAGCTCACGGATCATTTATTGCTTCACGGACGATCCTCCAAACTCTCTCAAAACGACGCTCTGAATTCAGAATCCCATTCAATGCAATGGGGGTTTTTTTTTGCGCTCTTTTTCCTTTCTCTATGTAAGACAGTAAGTTGCAGAACGAATAAAATTCTTCGGTGAGTTCGTAGATAGACAAGTTTTACCAGTACTGCCCGCTTCTTCTACGACACTTAATACGAATGGACAGCAGTAAATTTCTTGGATGAGTTCCTTAGATGATCTATCTAAGTCAAATGGGGGAAGTGGCTAAATGATGACGAGTTGAGCTGTTTAATTCTTTTTTCAAATAAAAAATAAAATTAATAAAATCAGGCAAATTAAGGTTTCATTAAGCTCTATAATAAAATAATTTCGATAGCTACAATTGTAAACAAAAAATTTCCCTGACTTCAATTTTTTTAACATGATGCCTGTTGCTAGCTTTGATTTTTAAAAAAATTTAAGGTCTACGTTTATTTTCTCTACAAACTCTGAAGCTGTTAAAGTTTAATAAATCAAAGAAAGGGCAGAAATGTTAAAAAAATTCAGGGGTTAAGATTGTTAAAAAAAGATTAAGAGATTTCTGGTTTTGCAAGTGATTCACTTCGTTTGAATACGATTGATTACAATTATTTATTTATCCAAATGTAGCAGGGAAAATCATGATAAATATTTCTTTACCTTAAATAGTGAAATCTCTAATATCAATAAAGTCTTTTTCAATGATCATTTCAATGTTAAATACATTGTTTTTGTCCAATGATTCAAAAGAATTTGAAAATATTATATAAGAAATCTTCCTATGCCATCGAGAATCATTTTTATTTATTATTTGATACTTTTATAATATCAGGAATGAATCGCCTATAATATCACGTGCTTGTATGTGTTTTAATCATTTTTTTTCACTTTAAAAAGGCATTTATTGAGAATAGTTGGTACAATGTATATCAATCAAAAAAAATTTTGTCATTTTCTGCAACTTTTCCCCATTTCCGTCAAATAAGTCCGGCAATTGGTTGTCTTCGAATTTTTTGGGGCCTCTGAGCCGTTTAATGTTATTCACACTGAAATCGAAGCCGAATCTTAAATCGTGGCAGGCGTCCTAGCATAGAGGTAGCGTGTCTTCCCTCTGATCTGCACGTCCAGGGTTCGACTTGCGTTTCGGACATGTTTGTTCTTCTGTGTTCTAACTGCAAGGTGTGTGAATGTGCCCCCCTTTAAAAAAGGGCTGAGCAGGTGAATGTGGTGAGAGATTAAGTAGCAACCCTTAATCCTGATTGCCGCTACTACAAAACAACAGACGCTGATTAGGCTTAAATCGCTGTCTACCTCAGCAAGCTTGTTCATGTCAAGTGCCATAGGAAACTACAACAACACCTCTTAAATCGTTGAAACCAAAACCGACAATTGGGATATGACGAAACAGCCTCAAAATAAGTTTCTGAAAGTGTCTGATTTGCTTCGGCAGCAGATTTCTTCAAATCAAACAAAAAAAGCAACGAATGTCAAAAATGCAATTTGGAGCGTTTTATGATTGGGGTCTTTATACATTGAACAATACACTAATAATAAATGGAAAACATTCAAAATGAGAACAATAATGTTATAGTAAACTGCTAAAAACCAACGCTATAATCGTCTATATGGTTACTTCGTATGTTTACCAATAGATGTCGCTTATTAAATTACATGCAAACACTAATATTATAAAGAACAAGGTATTTATTCTATTTCTAGAAAATTGCTTTAAATTCTTCATTCATAATTAATGAAGAATTTTTATTTACATTTACCTATTCAGTTACCTAATGCATTACAGTAGTACATAGATAATCATGACACTTATGATTATATTAAATGCAAGCGACTAAATATCATCACCATTTATTAGTCTGTTTCACTATCTCTCTTCCTTCGCATTAATTGTGGATGTCCGTCCGCTACATGCTGACAATTATTTAGTTAGATGTTTGGATTTGAGCTTTCTAATGCAATTCACTACGAATCATTGTGAGCAGATTTATAACACTATGGGAAATGTCCCCTATCATTCACTTGAAGCAGTGATCCGAGATGGCTCGCATGTGCATTCCAGAAATTCTCATCATTTTAATCCTGAGTGCAAAATGGAGCTCCAGATACCTACCCCTTCCAAAGAATTTGGGAATTTCTAATCTTTCCTGTTCAATTATTTAATATCAGCATAAGAATTATATTTATGGCAATGATATGACTTAGAAGTGATATATGAACGGTTGGAACTAAATTATTCTTGCAAGAATACTAGAAAGAGAAGAAGCAAGAGAATTCCAAAAGTTCTTACATTTTAAATCTTCGAAACAAAATACAATTATTTTAATTGATTAAAACTTTCAACGAATTTTAAAATAACAAATAATTAATATCCGTTTACCTGTTGTATTTCGATACGAATTATATTCACGGTTTTCATGCCACGTATTGAGGTTCAAACGATTAAAATTAAAATATTCCTTTTCACAGTATTTTAGCAGAAAATTCTAGATAAAAATCTATGAAAACGGGTCAATCTATGAAAATTTTCTAAAGCTCTCCAACTCTTAATTCTTTTTTTAAAAAAATTTACTGTACTCGCCGTCTTTTTATTTATCTAGACCATTAAATGATTGATATGGAATGAATTATTTTTGTAATTTTACCATGTTACTCCATGCGATTAAAAAACATAATTTTAACTGAATCAGTCCACTATAAATTACGGCTAATTGGAAAAAAGATCAAAAATGAAAATACTTCATCTAAGTGGATGATCAAAGAAAATAATTATTTAATTTTAATTTTAACATTGATAAAAGCACTCAACTGAATACTTTTATTAAAAAGTTTGAATTTCCTCATAGCATCAAAAACATAGTTGGAGAACTTGTATCAAATTAAATTTAAAACATTTATTAAAAATTTAAAAAGTGTGGAAAGGAAATTGATATCATTCAAAAGACGATTTTTTTACATGATGTACAAAGATCGCGATGTAATAGCTTCTGAATATCAATTTCCATTAGCAAATAAAGGTGATTATTCATCTGAAGACGAATTGATGGCTATCTGATGACGATGAAGGCTATTTTTGTTCTCCATTAAACCCTTTTAGATTATTTTTATAATATTGTTTAGAAATTTTGAAGATTTTGGCGACATGGTGTACCCTCATCAAAGCATTTCTAATATTTTGCAGCTTGGGAAATTAGTAAAGAGAAGCGGCAAATTAAGTACAGTTTTAAAAACATTTGTAGGGATGTTTGTTTACATTTGACTGCCTCCATTTGACAATAAGTAGTAGATGCCATTTACGTGCCACATGCATTATTGTTTTATGAATATTGATTATTTAAATTACTTCTCCCTTCTATCGATTTTTTTAATTTGAAGTTATTTGTACCCAAATGATCATTGCTTTCATTTGATAATGATGATTATGGCATCGATATGACATTGACTTTCTAAATGAATACAATAAAAGAATATTAATTCAGATAACTACAGAAAATCTACTGCCATTAGCAGAACAAATCTCGATGATGAGTTGATCTAGGAAAACGAATGTAGAAAAAAAAAGTTTTTCAAGATAATCACAAAGTAAAATATGGTCCAGTGGAATCTATTATGAACATAATTCAATTAGCATTGTTCTGTAGTTCAAATGCAACTTAATATCGTATTCACGATCTGGGAAATGTATAGACGAGGAAAAGGAGCAACAATTAGTTGTGGTTCATATATAAGTATCTTGGATATGCAGAATATAAATATAATCACTAATTAATTTAATTTTACACGCATCATTTAAAATTTTCAACAATCTACGCATTTGTTTTTAAAATTTTCGAAATTCAAGAAATTCAAAGACAGAATGCCTCTTTACATTGATAAAGAAAATTTTTCAACTAATAGCTTTTCATTCAATTCTAATTTCTGCTGCTACTTATGTGTAGTAAGAAACCACAATTCGATTTTTCTTCACAGTTTGTGATGGTAGAGGCGGTGTTTAAAAGCGTTTCTTCTCTATGAAAAAGTTTTTTGATACTAACAACCAATCAAGTTTCACAAGAAAATTCATGGTTAATGAGAAAATAAATCCGCTTCAGATTATAATGAGATATTCATAGTAAATATCTTGTTAAAACAAAAATTATTCAAAATTCATAGTTCTATATTTTAAAATAACGTTTTAATCTTTCAAATAATTAATATTTAAAAATAAATATATTAATAAGATGAAAACATTTTAAATTTTGATGTATGCTTCAAGTTTTTTAAAATAGATATTAACAATAAAATACTTGTGAATTTTTGGTCAAATTAACGTCCTGGGATTCTAAGTTCTAAGAAACTAAAGTTCGTAAGATTTAATAAAAAGAGAAACAATCATTTTTAAATATTGATCATATATGAACGAAATCTAATTTCCAAATGCTTTTCAATATTCCGAATTTTTTTTAAAAAAATGTGAACAAATTTTACTCAAAAATTTATAAGCAAAGAATAAAAAAAAGCAGCATTGTACATAAAGCTTACCCATTTACTTCTAAAGGAAAACTCAAGAAACTATGCACTTGGGAATCTAAAAGGGTAAAATCATCGTCCCTTTTTTCGTAACAAAATTATAATCTCTTAAGAAAACTGAATTTTTAATAAATATTTTTAGATGCTATGTTTTGGGGAAAATTTAAGTTTTATAAAAATTCATTTAATAAGCTTAAAAGCAAATGTTAGCTTATTCTGGATTTAAACAGACTTTTCAGTACGTAAATAGACATTTAATAACTAACTAGTACTCAGAAACATAGTCATAAAACCTCAGGAATTGGAGCAACGTCTTGAACACTAATTTAGTTCTTAATAGAATATTATGAACATCAAGTTTTGGAAAATCGAATTTAAAAGATTGTTTCACCATGAAAATTCTTCCTCGAACATTCTTATCTAATTTAATTTTAAGATGTCATGTTTCATTTAAAATCGTGGATGGTTCTAAAATTTATGGTTAGTAATGTTTATATAAGCAAAATATGTAATTTCAAAGATTTTATTACACTTACAAATAATATCAAAAAGAATTACAGTATCTACATATAATATATAGTATATAAAAAATGGATAACATGTTTTGTGTATAGCTCAAAAAACTATTGGAAGCTCTTTTTCTCCAATTACAATTATAATCAACGTAATCTTGGTATGATGTTAGATATTATTTGTATATGGGATGGTACTTCTTACAGCATGCATGATGAAACCATGAGAGTCGTCTAGTAAAACTTTATCACATATTTTTCAATAAAGATTTTACCCCTCCCACCTTCCACACACTCGCACGCACGCACGCAGCAAAAACGTTGTGGACCTTGCGTAAAGCAGAGAGCGTCTCACATGTCATTGGGGAATAATAGTTACGAAATATCCATCTTTGGCTTAAATTTAGTATTTTTACTAAAACCATCGGTGAACCTTGGTGAGTTTTTTGGCGATTGATGTGCGGTTAATAGTATCCAAAAATTTAATTTCTTATTTTAGACATATTTTCCCTGATTGAAACTGCAACCTGACACTGAACTACAACTGCAGTCACGAACTCCCAAACCAAATTTGATATCTTTAAGACTTTGTATTTTTTTATTTATCGCTTTCAAATATTTCTGAATATATAGACACTTAATGATGTTCAACGTCGCGTTGACTTTGGCTCAAAATTTAATAAGTATCTACAAAAAAAATATTTTAAATTTTTTAATCGAATTTTATTTGTCTATCTCTTTTCTTTTTATAGTTATAATAATCATTCACATCGGAATAACTGAACGTACAGAATTCCTCTTAACAGAGTTTGCACAAAATTTGACAGAAATCCCCAATTTTGGTGTAAGGTCTATATAGTATTTTTTTTCTTCTAACTAAAAACGTTTTTGGGTTTTCTTTGTCACAGATAAATAGTCATTTTCCAAAAATACATATTTTTGAAATCAGAATGGTGAAAAATGTGGAGATTCGTTAAACTCTTGATTTTTTATGACTATTTATCTATAATTCTTATACGAGAAAAAAAATCATTCAAAGTTCTCTGAGGATAGACCCCTGAGCCTACAGTACCAAATTTGGCACATAGTTACATTTCGAACAAGAAATGTTCACTAAGAGGAGATATTTAAAGAGTTTGGGCAGAGTTTTGATTTAAAAAAATCAAAGTTATGTTTACAAATATTAAAATTAAAAAAAAACAAGTGTTTTAATGGTATGACTACTATTTCAATAGAATTATTTTTAAAGTTTCTATATTTTTGAAAATATTTGTAAATATAATTTACAATGCATTGCTTGAGAAACTACGTTTGTAGACACGCTCATTTCGATAACATTTGACATATTTTTTTATGTGAGCTAAAATCGTTATAAATAGAAATAAATTTCAAAAAGGATTATTAAAAGAGGATGCATTAAGTTTAAAATATTAATTTAAAGCATACGCAAATCTATTAAAATGCCAATTCACATTCTTACAGAACAGATCATTCGTTATAATATTACTATTTAAATCGGAAGCAATTTCTCTAAATTTTTTCAAATAGCTATAACTATAATTTAAAGACAAAAAATATTTAAAATTGTTTGAAATCAGATACAAAAAGAAGAATTTGTAAAAGCATACAAATTCTGAAAATATTCAACATCAAAATTGTAACAGCATAAAACTATAGTTTGAAATATTAGATTAAAAAATTAAATTATATATATATAT
>JAOUZG010027119.1:1206807-1227045 GCA_026289955.1 Argiope argentata
TTTTTTTTTTTTTTTTAGGTTTGTTTTAGTGTTTCCACACTAAAATAAAAAGAAATGAAGAGGACATGATGCCATACATAAAATAACAGATGCTTTAAAATACTATTTTCTCAAACAACTAATCTATTCTACGTTGTTGAAATAAATGTTTTTGCATAGTTATATTGAAATACGTCATTTTTTTAACAGTAGGAATTTAATCAGTCGAAATATTAATAAAAAGTAAAATAAAAAGAATAGAACTATTTTTTAATTCATTTCAAATTCTTAAATTACGCACAAAATAAGTAACAAAAAAATAAATATATATATATATCCATTTCAGAATTTTTGTTTGTAATTTGATATTTCTGATATCAATAACAGAAACCCTATCATTTATAGAGTAAATTTCTTCTTTGATCTGAATCTTTTTTAAATGACATCGGATTTTATTTAGCATTCTAAATAACGTATTTCTACTTTATTTTTCAGATATCACAAAACATATAGATCATAATTCATTAAAACATCCTAGCTTTTCTATTTATTCGCTAAAATTCTGGGTTTTTTTTTATTTATTTATTATAACATTTTTTTATTTAATTTGTATAGTATGATATCCTCTTTTTTTCGTGTTTCCCGTACTTTAAATGACGATGGAACAAAAATATTCCACAACTTGAAATGATGTTATATTTATAGAAAGCCGCTCTCGCTCAATTATCGTCTTTATATTATTTGTGTGTGTGTGTCATTTATTCACAACAAGCTAATTTCGACAATAGCTTGTTGTTAGTAAATGATTTATGAAATTTGTACTAACTACAATGGAAAACATATTTGTATATTGTTTTAGCACTTTTTAAATAAAATATGTGTTGGTATAAATGTAGAGAATCATGACTTTAGGAAACTACATTTAAAACTTAAAATATTTTTAACTCCGATGAAAATTCGGAGAATTTTATGAGCTAATAAGTTATCAGTTGTTTTAAAAAAATAATTATTAGCGAAACTGAGGTTACTATATTTTTTTTAATATGCTGTATTTTTAATAATGTATTTCTGAATATTTTAGTTCAAACTTATTATTCCGAGATGCAATACAACTTCGTTTTTTTTTTTTTTCAGCTTCAAGCACGTGGAATTTAAGTTGCAAAATATATAAAAAGTTATGATATGCGACCTTTACACAGATGAGCTTTTTTTTTTTCAAAATAAATGTACCGTAAAAAAAATTGCAAAGTTAGAAACATTTTCCGTGAAAAAAAACGGTATACCAAAAAAAGAAAAGAATAAAAATGTTTATATTTGCAACTGTCAATTTTAAATCTGTGCTATACATTTTTTTTTTATTTTATTACAAACAAAATCATTGAATGATTATTAAAAGTGCAATTTCTTTGAAATTCAAATATAACTTGAAAAAAAAAAAGAAATTCGGTACAGTATTTCTTGTCAAATAAATTCATTCATAAAATGCTAATTCATCCTCACCTTTTCAAATGCGCCCACGCCAAATCCGCATGTTTTCTTCTCAGAGACCGAAATGATTTTCTCACTGTTTATACTGAAATTACAAGTGCCTGATAAATTTTAGGAATCAAGAGAAAATAATAAAATATTTTCCTTCATTCTTTCAAAATGCACATAATCCAAAATACCAATTCTTTTGTTTTGATTTTAGAATTACAATGTTAGGAGGCATCATGCTGAATTCTGTATTCCTTTTTCATGTTTTTATCCATATTCATCCCTAACCGACACCATACACCTTCGGAAGCTGAACTGCAACTGAATGATTTTGTACTACCTGTGTAAGAGTTTCATTTGATTGTATCCGATGCCAATAGAGGGCAGTGCGTTAGGGGGTGGTTTCTGGGTGTCATTTCACTTTTTGTTTATATTCTAATCGGTTTTCCTCATGGTTGAAATACGTGGTAAACAGTCGCTTTTCATATGATTCCTAATACATTCTTTTTTTCACTTTTTTATGATTTGAAGAAAGAATTTTGTGCCTTAGATGAATACTACTATCAATGGTTGGTTATCATGTTTCTTATGATTTTAATTCTAACATCTTAACCCTATTGTTCCGATATAATCGTGATTACACTTAAGTAGTTGATAATTTGATTACGGAAATCTGCAAAAGTGTAATGCGAACATTGCTGCAATTAGTCGCAATTTTGGTTTCACGTGAGAAACATTTATTTAAAAAAAATTCCTGACGTAAAACATTTGCATTTTATTTGACGATATTATATATTTGGTATATGCAAAAATGTGATAGACCATCTGTGTAAGATGTTTCGTCACTTGACAAGTAACATGTGCCTTTAAACTGCTACAACATGTTTCTTGACATAAAGTTGATTCAATTGCTATTCTAAAATCATAGAAATATAGTGAGCAATTCAAAACTAAATGTGACTGCGTTGGAAACAGATAAATCCATTGATTATTATTTTGTTAATGTATTTGTTTTGATTTGGTTTCAGATGACTTCCAAATTATTCTGGTTACTACTTGTAATGTTACTCAGTATTTCAACTTTTGGATTATGGATGTGCTGCTTAATATTTTTTTGCCTTTTTATTTGTTTTTTGGGGTAAGTTAAGTTGTGTTTATAAAATAAAACTACTTGCAGAATGCAACACAATTATATATTTCATAATTTTTTTAAAAAAATGTTTGTTTAATCTGTATTATGAAGAAATTTATGTTGCCTATTTCCTATTTAGTTAAACTATTTGCATGAAAATTAAGAAACTACACTATTTTTTGAAATCTATGCATTAATCAAATGTGTAAAACAGTAGAATTTGACATCTTTGCTACACTCTCAAATATTTATTTATCTAAAGGCTTAAGAAAAAATTGCAAGAAGGGTAAAATACCATTCAGACTGCATTCATCATTGTTTTTTCTCTCTACTATCCTTTTAAATACAGTATAGACATTAGTTTTAAGTAATGTTGTATATCTTTTTTACAAAATTTTTCTTTTCTGATATTATTTAGGGGTTTTATCATGGCTTGCTCAGAGAGAAATCTAAAATTATATGTTAATTTTGATGCATCTTCTAAAGCAAGTGGCAGGGAGGGCATTCCTTTTTTTGGTATTCCTAAGGTAAGTTCGATGCTATTTTTTTTTTACATCCAATTTTAATTATATGTTTGAAGACTATATCAAAGGTTTATGATGCTTGTAATAGGTTTCTTTCTTTAAATAATGAACAATTATTTATGACCTATCCCAGTTGAAATAATCTGTTTATCTAAATTATTACTGTATTTATTTTTTAAAAAAGCAAGATTATCTATTTTAGAAAGATTTGCTCTTTTTTGTTCTTTTTTTCATAAACAGAAAAAAGTATATGTTCTTTAAAAAAAAAGAAAAATTTTCACAGAAGTAATGCTTATTAATGCACAGAATATTGCTTTATGCAATTGAATCTTTAATCTTTACATTAGCAAACAGAAAACTACAAAATGCAAGGAACTGTATTTTGTTTATTGGTACTCACAATATGAAACTATTCTTCTTCAAATATTATACTCATGGGAAAAAATTTTGGTTGAAGTCTAACTTAGAATGTCCTTCCCCCCTCCACTTTGTTAAAGATGTCAACAGTGCCAAATCACCAAAATTACTTTTCAAAATAGCTGTTCAAATTTTTGTTCAATTTTCAAATTTGATTGGCTACTTGGTAAAGTAAGGGAGATCTTAAATTTGATTTCAACCAAAAGTTTGGACGTGATTGCTGTTGCAAAAAACAAGCATTGAAAGAAATTATTATTGTAATTATTTTGTTCTGAATTTAAGAAAGATTCAAATTAATTAAAAGATATAAAAACTAAAAGATTTTATATATAAAGATATTTTAAATTATGGAACATTTATAATTTGGAAATTGACTTAGATTTTTCTTGGAACTTTTTCCAATCAAAACAGCTATTAAAATTTGTGACTTATGAAAAAAAATTGGAAAAAATTTAATGTTACAAATTTGCAAAATCATTTATTAAAACTGGCACTAAATGTCCCATATTTTTAAAGTCTGACTGTTCTTAATGCAATTGCATACAAAGCTTTTTAAATATATATTTTGACTTTCTTGTTTACCTTTTATTTATTCTTGTTATGTTTTATTTATGGTTTCATGAATTTAATATTAACTTTTTTTACATTGTTAAAAATAATCCTGATTTGTTTTGAAAATTTTATAAAAATGCAACCAATTTTTGCTTATGAATTTCTATAATTAATCATTAAAACCAATTCTTTTGCTGGTTTTTAAGATTTAATATAGAATATTTTTTTTAATCTTCTTTTTTTTTAAATGCTGCAATGTTTTATTTTTTTTATTATGGTACTTGTTTTCAAATTCTAATTTTTTTCTTTGTGTTTTTGTTCTTGTTAATGATTTTATAATAAACATGTATTTATAGTTTACTAATAATTTCAGTATGGAAAATTCATAATAAATAAAAGTATATCATTATTTGACACAAAAGCTTTCTTGGATCATCAAAAAATGCCCTGTCAATTTTAAAACTAATATTTTTTTTATTTTTTTTTATACTACATACTTTTGAAACAATAACTTGAATAAGTTGTAGACTCCTGATCCCTGTTATTTGATATTTATTTAGGAAAATTAAAGCTGATTTATAATTTCAGGTTATTTTAAAAATGAACCAACCACCTGCTGCTCTTAAACTTGATCAGAGACTCACTGGCTCTAATGAAATTGATAATCAGTTAAGAGAAGTAAATATTTGCTCTTTCTATTTATATATAATTTACTATAAACTTTATCATTTATTCTGTCCAAAGTGGAAATAATCAGACACCTTTGAAATTAAAATGGAATTTAAAATAAACTGAATGGCATTTAAAGAATCCAATTTGAAGATTTTATCAAAGGGTTACCTTCAGGTCTGAATTTTTAAAATGAGGGACTTGACTTACAGCAACATTCTAAAAGTGGATCCCTTGTTATCCTAAAAATCATGAGAAATTAAGGTTTTTATGGATAGCAGAAATTGTATACATATTATAAAATAGTAAATTCCATTATTAAGAAATTCAATTTGGGGGGGAAGGGTGCACAAGTGTTCAATTTTTGGTTTAAAATTAGCCAATTTGACTCCTTACCAGAAACTGACTCTTAATAAAGTCTTCAGAAAAAATTCATTCTATGCCTTTAGGCATACATTTTATTTTTAAATGTTTTTGATTATTTCTACTTTGAGTAATTTCATTAGTTTTTCAGATATTTTGACATTGTAACACTTTAAATGAGATGTATCATCCTCATAAATTTCAGTTTTCTTCTAAAACATTTTTTTTGTATTAAAAAAATAATTTAACAATTTATTTTTTATTTATTTTTATTTATTATGCTTTATTCTATGTTATTTTCATTTTATGCAAGCATGTCAAAATATATTTGTTCTAATGTTATTTTTATTTACTTCATTTTAGATTTTGTCTTATATAGTAAGAGATTTTATTCAATCTTGGTATCAAGATGTTTCTCCAAATTCGGATTTTGTCAATGGATTTAATGATATATGTAAGAATTTGATCAATAACTTTTCTAAAAGGTAAGCTTCTGTAAACAATAATTAAAATGCAAGCAATAATTGTTTAATGCATATTTATTTTTTAAAGACTTTTTTTTCATCTTTCATTATTGCTTGTTTTAATATCTTATAATGCTTTTAAAAAACTGAACAAAGGAAGAAATGCTTGTACTTGTAATAGTTTCATCAATAAATATATTTTTAACTGTTTTGCATTAAAAAAATGTAACCATACATGTATTTTTTTATTGAAAAATACTATATGAAAATAAGCATAAAATGTAAACAAACTTAAACGTAATAATTGTAAATAATGATACAACTTGTTTTCATGATAAAGGAGATTTTGTCTCTTGTATTTTCAAAGTTACCCTCTACTATTTAAAGCCTAATCCCTTTTTTCAGCTGATTTCCACTCTCATTAAATGACTATGCATACAAAAATAAAATAAAAAAATCATAAAATTATCTCAATATTACTCAGTCCTTGTTGGCTACTCTGTTTCATTGACACTATGTGTATGTATTTATTTTGTTTTCTAGCTATCATGTATATTATTTATGTCCATTTTTTTTAAATAAAAATATTTCTAACCTATTTATTTATCTCCCTTTGCAGTGTCTATTTAGTAAATAAGGCTGATGAAATTTTTAATGCCTAAATAAATATATTTTAGTTTATGTAATCTTTTTATTAATAAGGGACAATTCAAGCAACATAATTATTACTTAGAAATTAATTAAAAGCAAAGAAAAATAATATGTTGAACATAATAAGAATAATTTATCAGAAAATGTTTTTAAAAATTTGCTTTGAAAAAGAAATATTTATACTTTTAAAATTAAAGGATTAGATACTTAAAATTGAAAAGGAAATTAAGCTTTTTTATTAGTCTTTTAAGTTTTATAAAATTGTCTCACTTTTTTTAACAATGCTTTGAAAAACAAAAGAAGTACGAAAATTAACATCGTAAGTTTAGAGGCAGTAAGCAATTTGGATTTAGGTAAACCTTTAACTAAATCTCTAAAGTTCATTCACAAATAGTCTTTTAATACTTGTTGTTAAGGAAAGAATCAGTTACCCTGCGTATCAGATTAAATTCAGTACCAGTATCAACTTGCACCTTATTCATCAAAATGAGACAACAACCCAATCTTATTCAGGAATATTTAACTATTCTTAGAAAAAACACAGTATTGTGTTTTTAGCAGATTTCAATTATAATTTTCATGAACTATGCATATATCCATTATGTCGATGTTATCTCTATACATCTATGAATGATGAGTTAAAATCAACCTACTTAACAATACATTGAACTGGATAATGAAATTCTAGAATATTTTTATAGATATTGCTTTGATTTAACAGTTTATCTTGAAATGATATTTGAAACAAGTATTGTAACTCATGTGCTAAAAAAAAATTTGCTGATACATGTACTGAATATGGTCTAAATTGATTTCATGCTTACTTAAAAAGAATAAATTTGAAGATTTAATATTATTTTTAAATATTTTTCTTCCTAATCTGTACGAACTAAAATATGCTCTGAGTACCATATGTAACATTATGTAACTTGCAATTTCTGGCTACATTCAAAGCATAAGATTGCAACATTTTGTAGATGAGTTTAGAATTGTTAGTTGCAAAAGTTAGTTAGAAAATTGAAATTTCATGTCAATTTCAATTTAGCATAAAATGCTGTAGAATGAATGTAAAAATCAATAAATATCAGTTCATTTAATGAGTATCTTTCAAAGATTCTTATTCTTTCTTAAATTTAAATTCAAATTGATATTAGTTTGCTTCATCTCATCTTGGTTGTTTTAATGACTTTATTTAATTAGACACATATTATTCAATTTTTCCCTTTATTCTTTTCAGTTCAAAAGAAGTAAACTGGATATCATTTTTTACACAGAGAGTTGTTGAAGACTTCACTTTTCATCTTAGATTATTTAGACATGCAGAAATTGCTTATCGTAAGAGACACCGAGAAAGTAAGAAAAATTTATTATTTTGTTTATTTCTTCATTTATTTGTTAACTGAGTTCATTAATTTGCTGCTCATTCACAGATCCTGACAGTTATTTAACCTTAGAATCAGTATTTTTTGAGAAAGAAGCTGAATTTGAAAAAAATATTTGTAGAGAAGATGTATGTTCATGCTCTGATAAGGAAAAAGGTATATCATTCAATTGTATTAATTTTCTATTTAAAAATTTGTATAAAAAACAAATCTTTTAATTGCTATCAATATACATGGTAGAAAAATAACTTATTGTCACTGTGCTAACTGAATAATAAAACTTGTTAATAATGTTGTAAAGAATTTAGAGTGTCCCATCTTGAAAAATCTATTAACTATTTCCTCATATTATATTGTAAGATTAAATATAAATTTTTATTGTTGCAAATTTCATTTCATAAAAACTATTTAAAAAGTGATGAGAAGAGTGATATTTTTAAGGAGGTTCAGCTCTCAGTCTTCAGCCTCTTATATGAATCAATCTATCAGATAAATAACTTTAATGCATTAATTATGCACTCATGGACAATTAATAATCATAAATGAATAGTACCAGAGATAGTAACCACAAATAAAAAGCAGCCAAATGTGGAAAGTTATATAAATGCAGGGTACTTTAAGATTTGTATATATGTAAACTTTGGATTGAATTTGTTCATCACATGACAGTGCTGATAAATATCATAAAAAATTTAATATCTACCAACTGTTGTTGTGCAAACAGAAAAGAATTGCTTTACAAACTTGCAATTTTCTGGGTGTCTTTTCAATGCCACTTAGATTATTTTACATGTGGCCATATTGTACCAACATGGAAGAGAGATAAATAACAACAGATGATGCCTGGAATTTTTAGGTCAGCCATAATTTAATGTTAAACCTTTGGAAATCATTTTAAACAAGGTGTCAAATGTTACAATGGAGATCATAGTTGCAGTGTGATGGCTATGGAAGATGGTTTCATCTATCAACAAAAAATAACAGACACTGCACAACTAATCAGTTTCTTACTTCTACGGGCAAACAGATGACCCAAAAAAATGCTCCCACAAGTAGAATAATATCCCTGTCGTCCTGTTGTGTCCATTCCATTGTCAAGTCATCTCTAAAAGATACATTTACAATGGTTTTGTCAGCATCACAATTGGAGAAAAGAGAGCTGGGCTTGCATGGTCTTCTCAAATGAAAGTAGGTTCAATCTCTCTACAGATCTCTTCAACTGATCTGTCATGAGAGTGGTACTACTGATATTCCTGGAAACAAACAGGGAAGACATTGATAGTCTACATGTAATGTCTGGCATGATTCTAAATTCTCATGGGCTGATATAATTCTCTATAAATGTATTTCTCTCTAGGTATGCCCAAATGAGACTATGATTGATGAACAATACATTAATAATATTCTAGTGCTTCATGTTTCATGGTACTGTTGATGACAAATTTGTCTTCATGAAAGTCGAAACAACATGTCATTGAAAAGATGCTGCCCTAAATTGTCCAGAAAACTAGTTTGTAATCTATCCTTAGCAGTTCTCTGCCAATGTATTAAAAAATAGAAAATTATCTATTTATATATGAGTTTTTAAATTTGTTATAAATATTATTCATTTTCTTTTATGTTAATTTTAAATTCTTATTTACTATGGCCTTTCTTTAGAAAAATAAATTGGAAAAATAACAGTTTTAAGTAATGCAACATTTCCTATGTGTGATACTTTCATAATTGGTGCAAATTCATTTTTTAACAGATGATTTTAACATTTATTATTCCCCTCAAATTTAACAAAATTTTAACTTTAAGATGAATGCATTCTTAAATTGTATTGCAAAATATCATTAAAAATCATCTTGAAAGTCAAATGAAGAATTAGTTTTGAATATAGAACTGAAAAAAGCAAAAAAGAGATTTCAGAAAAAAATCTAAGTAATGTCATTAATTAATGTTAATAAAACTAGTGTTAGAAAGTATTGCTTGAAAATTTAAGTGAAAGTGAGGGCTGAGAATGATTGCTAATAGATATTAATAAGCTTTTATTGTTACCTCTGAAAAAAAATGTGCGAACATTGAGTTGCTCACACACACTGTGTATTAAGGTAATAAAAATTAAATTTTGCTGAAAAGAAGTAGTAGTATATGATATTACTTCACTTTTAGAAATGAAAGTTGTAATAGCAATTTATAAATTTAATACTAGAATATGCTATAACAAATATGGGGGGGGATTCTCATATTACATTTTTATAGCTTTAACAAATAATTGCTATTTAATATGTAATCATATAATGTAATTCAGTTTTCTACATAAAACGTTTTTAATTTGTTTTATCGTTCTAGAATATCTACAGTGCATTTGTGATGTATTATTGTATTTATTGCTTCCACCAGAAGATTTCAATAACACAATACTAAAACATTTCTTGCGAGTAAGATTTTTCTTCACTATATTTTTCAGATAATAAGCATCATATAACATAATAATTTTAAAATAAGCTTTAGTTATGCTTAAGGCTCCTGGCTTTTAACATAATTTTTTTTCAAAGAATAAATATTTGTAACATTATTTGGTTGAAATTTTTTTTAAAAAAAATAATTTACTCTTTTTTTTATTTCTATTCACTGTAGGAGGTGTTATCATCATCAGTATTACAGCCTTTGTTATCTCAGTTCTCTGATCCTGATGTAATTAATCAAAATTTAATTTGGTTGGTGCGTAAAACTCTGTTTTATTATTGCTTGCTATTATATTGTTGCTTTAAATATTTTATTTATTACCAATATTTTTCTTGGTTAATTGCAGTGTAAGGATCATGCCGTTAATAGCAAGATTTTACTTGCAATTCTAAGAAGAACAGATAACTTAGATGAATTATCAGCATTTTTACAAATTTCAAAGCATGAACTCAAAGTACAAAATTCTAAAGATAGTGGAGATAAAGATGGTAATTGAGTCAATTATATATTACTGTAAAATTTTGATTATATATATTTCCTCACTCATATGCTATTTATTTAAAATTTTAAATATTACTGAAGCTATTCTATTACATTGCTACTCAATGCCTTTAACTTTATATCTAATGGTAAATAAAAGTGTATGTACAAAGGCTGATATGCATATGGTCATTTCTAAAAAAAAATTTATCAAAAAAATAGTTTTGAGAAATTGATTCTATTTTTTTATTTCTCAGATTATTAATAAGGCTCTAAGTAAATCTGCTAATTTTTGTAATTATAAATATGTAATTAAATTTTGACTGCCTATCCGAAAATAGAACTTTGAACTGGACAAATGAATTTCTTTTTAATTAATATGGTTTAAATATTTGTGAAGCATATTTTGGAAAGTAACTGACCACTATTTTTTTAAAAAAACAAAGCTACATTTTTATCTATTCCTATCTTAAACAGATCACTGAAAAATCATCAAATCCATAAATGATTTTTCAGAAGATTGCATATTGTTTATAATTTTGAAAATTTGCTTCAATTTTAGGTCAAACTTTTTGCAATTACTTTCCAATTTAAGTATGTCACCTTGACTAAATTTGGAAAACAAATTAAAAGAAAAGAAAATTGAACTCTGCTATGCATATTTCAATGTATCTTGTGCTACATTTTTTATAAATTTTATTTATTTATTTACTTAAAGAAATTTCTTCTATTACCCTAAAGGATAACCATCCTCTACACAAACTTTGAAAATAATTTAATGTTTAAACATTGATTCAAATAGGTTTCAAAGAGTGTAGAAAAAGGTGTCCACACATGTCGATCGTTGGCATGAAATGCTATCCCTAACTCTATTATTACTTTTTCAATTTCCAATCACATAACTTCATTATTTATTTATTTATTAGTAACCACTTTTTAAGAAACATTGCTTGATCTTTTCCATTTTATTCAAATGATTTTTGTTAAATGGCTGGCATTTAAACTGTGCAACTGGCAAGATTTAAATGTATCAGTGTTTTTTATATATCTCAGTATTTTTCAATTTGTAAACATTTTTTTTTCTACAAATAAAGCTTTAATTTCCAATCGTTTTCACCATTTGACATAAAAAAAATTACAAAATATCCTTTGTCAGTTTGAATAATAAGCGAAAAATGTGTAACCAAACATGGAAAGAAATATCTAAACCATTCCAGTTTGAACCAGTTCTACCCAGTTGGAACTAGTTATATAAAGTAAAAAACTTTCATTTCCAATTGTTTTGACCATTTGATGTCATAAATATTACACAAATACAAACAGTTAATTTAAAATGCTTTTTTTCTCTTTATTTGAATAATCTATAAATGCTTTTAAATGTTGAAGCAGCTATGGTAAATGCACATTTTTCTTGACACATTTTACAAGAATCTCTCACAAGTAAATCAGGCTCATAATTTAAATAAAAGTTTACATAATTTTTTTTTTCTTTTCAAGGCTTTATTGGGCGAAACCCAATTATTTATTAGGACGTACCATTTATGCTTTATTCATTGCCCACTTTTTTGTTGACACCAAAAAACCCTCATTCCCAAAGCAACATCCTGTGGCACATGATAAAAAGATGCATTTTTGTGATAACTAAAATGTTGTTCAATAAATATGTTTTTTTTTTTTTTTTTTGACAAGCTTATTTTCATAACACTTCTTGCAAATACTAATGAATTTGAAACTAGAAAATCATGCAATATTTTTTACAACCTATGTATTTGTCTATGTATGTGTTCCACATTTAAAATGCTTCCTTGCTTATTTTTTTTTAATTCTGTCATAAGATATGAATAAATTATTCTCAATATTCAATTATGTTTTATTTTTTTAATAATTATCCCAGGTTCTTTTATCAATGCTAATGTATGTATGAAATTTCTTAGAAATTTATGAATAAGTGATCAAATTCATTGATTGTGTATAACTTTCCATCATTGATTGAATAAATATTCAATTTTATATGTAAATTTGGTATATTTTCATATTTAGAACATATTTTTTAATTATTCTTTAGAAATGTTCAATATCAATCTTGTAAAGACTTCTAATTGATTATAATTGTTTCTCTTTAATTTAAATATTATATTTTGAATTGTAGTTACTTTTATGCAAGTGTATGTGCACGTGTGCGTGCGTGCGTGTGCATGCATGTGTGTGTTGGTGAGGTGTTAAAAGAATGCAATTTTGGTTGTTTGCTTTGCTTTTTATCTTCTAATTATAACATTATCTTTCCAGAAATGAAAAAATACATCAAAAGCATTTCATTTGTCCAAAATATTGCTCGTATAAAATATGAAAGATTAAAAGGTCATTCAAAGAATAGTGAAGTGGATTCAGCTGAATTTTATTTAGTAGGTATCTTATGAATTTTATTTCATTTATGTAAAAAAAAATTTAAATAATAGACTTTTTATATTGCTATTTTCTCTCTCTTTGTTGTTCATTTTTTCTCATAATGTCTATCTGGGGAAAAATTAAATAAAACTTATTAATTTTGGTTCATTTTTTTATTAGTTGTATTGTTAACAAAGATTAAAGTATGAACTACAAACGGAAATAAAAAGTAAATGTTTGAATTAATTTACTAGATTTTAGAATTTCAGATTTAACTATATAATTATGTAGATTAAAATTATATATATATATATATAAATTTCTATATAAATTAATTACCTCGTGTGCTATTAGTTTTGTATTTTTTAACTTTTGATTTTTTATACTTTGATAGTAAGTTTTTATGTATTTAATAATTGATCATTTTTTATTTAAAGGATATTTTGTCTATTAAATGATATGTGTTAACAAGTTTATTCATTCTCCTATAGGATTTTGATTCAACAGATGCACCAATGTTTGAGAAGACTGAAAAATTAGTTTCTCTTCCTTTTGATGTGATTTTAAATAATAACATAGCTTTGCATTATTTTACTCGTAAGTCAGCATCATTTATTGTTATTGTTCTGAAGTGCTAATATCTTTTCATTTATTATGTGTTTTTAATGTGTTAGTATTACTTCTTTTAGAATTACTTTCGCTAAAACAATTAAAATAATTTTTATTTTATTGCAGTGGTATCATTAAATAGACTGAAAAAATATTGTAATTTATGAATCAATTTATTTAATGTCACAATCAAGTGGCTAATGTAATTGCACACATCTCACACTTCTAATTGAATGTTGTCTGAAGCTCTGCTACATCATACTTTATTTATTCTTGCTGGCTGCTCTATGAATTCTAAAATTAAATTGTATTATACTCTTGATGTGGCTCCTTTAAGGTTGAATTGATTGAATTATTTAATACTTAATTGCTTTTTGGAATTTCAAAGGTTTAAAAATATAAATAAACAGATTTTCACTTATATGGATAGATTATAAATAATGTAAAAATGTAGTTAAATTTTTAGTTTATAAACAATGATTTTTATTTGTTTTAAATTCAAAATAAATTTTTTTTAATTATTGTATACATAGACAAATAATTACATTCTATTTTTAAATAATTGTGAATAACATGGTATTGTTA
Organism: Argiope argentata; assembly: GCA_026289955.1. Classification (NCBI taxonomy): domain Eukaryota; kingdom Metazoa; phylum Arthropoda; class Arachnida; order Araneae; family Araneidae; genus Argiope; species Argiope argentata. The sequence goes on from JAOUZG010027119.1 coordinate 1,220,930, forward strand.
TTTTTATAATGGACTCATTTCTAAATTTTTGAAATCTTTCTTTACAGAATACTTAGTTAATATTGATGCTGAAGGCTATGTATTTTTTTACCATAATGTGGAAGTGAGTTCAGTTTTCATTGAAATGCTATCCATTTTATCAGTAGAATTGTGATATTTAGTTTAATTATGAATTATATAATGTATAAAGAATTTAAATCCTTCATTTTCTATTTTAATATTTTCAGGGTTTTAGAACAACTGTAGAAATGATGCGTGTTGAGGACTCAAAACTGTATGATGGTGAAGTGTCATCTAATGAAAAACTAAGAGCTTTAGCTGTACAGCTATATGAATCTTGTTTTGGTCCAGATGTTAGTATAAAATTATTTTTCTACAGCTTTATAAAGAGTTATAAATATTAAAGTAGAATGGAAAATGGTCATCAATTTTTGCATACATTCATGCATCTGTTTATCCTTTTTGTTTCTTTTCTTTATCTATGTATCTAAAAAAATATCCTTGTCCTGTATATGTTTTAAATATTATCTTTGCTGTTAATGCTTCCTTTTTGAAGTAAAATTCTAAATCAAAGATAGTCAGCTTTTGAATTTGAATGATTTCTGAATGAATATTACTTGAAAATTTATTAACTATTTCCTTTTTATATAGGTTATTTCATTCACAAACAGTTCATTATTTTCTGATTGTTGATTCATATATAACATTGAAAATTTGATTTATTTTGAAATTCTACATTGTAGTATCATAGCAAAAACAAATTGTTCTATCTTCTTGCTTCTGTTTTATTATACCAATTCTCATAATACATGAAGAAAGGTTTCCAATCAATACATTTTGCTATACAATATTGAATTAATATTGCATATTATTCAATTATGATGTAATTTTTGTAAGTATAGCATGCAGAAAAATGTTTATTAATTTTTTAAAAATTATAAAAGTTATTATTAAAAACACATAGCATTGATATCTATTATTAATACATTAAAACAGAAAAACTAAATGACTTCATATTTTTTCAATGATTTAGTGAATGAAAAAAAAAACTTTGTCATTATATACAAAAATCTATTGTTCCATCCCATCTTTCTCTTGTTAAATATAAAAGAAAGAAAGATATGATCATCATTATTTAAACACCCAACTCAATGCTTGAAATCTAATCTGGTGTTGTAATGGTTTTTATTATTAGTTCAAAGATTTATGGTGAAACTTTTTATTAATAATAAATTTATGTAAGTCTAAGTAAGTTATTTTTAGCCATTAATCAGAAGTCATTAATCTTTTATTTTTTGTGAGTTGATTTGTGCAAAATTGTGATATCCATTTTTTTCCTTGTTGTTCTTAGGCTTTAGAATTAGTATGTGTATTATGTAATATGTTTTTAATCAAGATTTGCTACCTCCTTTTTTTTTTTTCAAATAGGCTGTTTCTAAAATAAATTTGGATGAAAATCTGCTAAGAAAATTTTCTTCTAGACTGAAAACTGAAACCATAACTGAATCATTTTTTGATGAACTCCAAGAAAAGGTATTATTTTTATCCATAATACATTTATGATGCTTACCAGTTGGAAAAAATCTGGTTTCTTGTAATATTTAAATTTTATTACATTTCATTTTAATGTAATCTTTGATGAATATATATTGAACATGATTGTTCATAGCTTAGAAAGGTTTTTTTCCATGGCCAAAAGTCCTATAATGTTTTTTTTATTACTCACCTTTAATGGTTGATTACTCACCTGTACTTTGAAAATAAGTCAAAATCAAAGATAAATCATGATAAAGTTATTCTGCCAGCAACAAATACTAAGCTGATTTTTCAAACTTTTTTTCCTATTAAATATATGCTATGCCACCATCTATTTCTGAGAGAAATTTGAAAAACAGTGCTTTCTTGCTTATTTTCACTTTGGAAAATCCATCACCAAATTTTCCAAAAGCATTTATTAAATAAATTATTTAATATGTCAATTTCATATGAAATTCATGAATCCTTGAAATGTCATCAAGGGTACTATGTAATACGTTTGTTTCTTCCACATCAATTTCAAGAGCAAACTTTCATCTTCATTTTTATTTCATTATTTTGCAAATATTACTAAAGAATCAAAAAGCTTTTGTACAATTATAATTTAAAGTATTGCATTCCTTTATTTTGAGGAAAGATGTTTCATCAAAGTTTTACAATATGGCTATATTGTCATTGCTATCACATAAAAGTTTATTATAAAAATAACTGCTGTGATATAAGTAAAATGTTTTATAATCACAAGAAGTTCTTATCGGCTAACAATATTTCAGGGTGACAAAATCTCTAGGAAAGCTGAAAAACGGTCATTGATGATGTATTAATACGGATATGAGCATTCATATGAAGTTTTAAAAAAAATTATTGGTTCAGTAAGTTTGGCTGGTAATTTTATCTCAGTATTGTTTTTTTATCACATCTGCAATAAATGTAAACTAATTTTATAAGATAATATTGACAAAAGTGGGGAAGTATTTTTCTTTTCCCTCTTTAAATATTTCCCAACTTCCAATTTCTAAAATTTTTACCAGTTGCCACTATAGCTCCCATAATACCCATTTTTTAACAAAAATCAATCTTCAGCTTGATATTCAAGTACCAAGGTATAAATATAAACATTTAAATTTCCCTGCTGCTTTCCTTCTACTACTTCCTTCCTTCTTCTACTACTTCCTTTTTGAAGTAGGAAGTATATCCTTCCCTACTTAAAAAAAAAAAAAAAAAAAGCTCATAAATTTGTTTAAAGATTTATGTTAGGAAAAAAATTGGTATTATTTTGATAAAATTTAAATATTATTTGGTATTATTTTGGGAAATAAAAACCTGAAAATTATATAATAAAAAATAAGAGAGATAAGAGATGATGGGAAGGAGGCATCTACTGATAGGTTTATATTAATATTTATTGGATATAATGGTGTGTCTTAAGTTATTGAAATAGAATTTTAAAATTTTTATTTCTGTAGTTTATTTGCATTTATTTCTATGTCAGCACTGAAACTTGTTAACTTTTGATTTTTGATTACAGATATAAATTCTATGTAAAAATTGAGTACAACAATTAAATGATATTACTGTGCTTTGAATTATTTCATTTTGTGCTTCAACTGTGTTTTAAATATTTCCTGCAAAAGGTTTGTCAGAGACTGAGAATTTTATCAAAATTCTAGATACATTAATATTTTTTTGTTTTGTAAACATATGTTTACAAAACAAACATGTTTTTAAACATATGTTTTTATTTTCAATTATAACATGTTTCAATATGCAGATGCTATTTCTTTCATTATGTTGGTTTATTCCACTTTAAAATATTTTGATTATTTATTTGTTGTACAATTTTTGTATTATATTTCATTTGTTACACTTTAAAACTAATATTTTTCTTTGTAGGTGTATGACATTTTAGAAAATGAGCATTATTTGAATGGTTTTAAAGATTCGAAAATGTATGTCAAATTACTTGCAGAACTCGATTTACTTCATGACATGAATCCAAGTTCAGATCTGGGTAAATATTTAAAATCTCATGTCTCAAAATATCATTATTTGTATTTTTATAGTAACATATAAAATATCTATTTGTAACTGTTATGCAATTCCCAAACACAGAATGCTACCTTTTGCATGTATATAGCATTCTTTGCTAAAAGCAAAAGGCAGTTTTGAAGACATAGTTGACACTTTCAATTTTTTAAGTTCGTTTTATTCCATCCCAGGAGATTACAACTTATTTACAAGAGTCCAGAAAAGGCATGTCAATTAACAAAGCGGCACAAAAGCAGAAGTTTAAAAGGGGAGAGACATTACTACCCCTAGTCTTAAATACCATAAGATTTTAATAAGGAAAAGGGCATTTTCATAAGGGTATAAAGTTCTTGAATGATAAGATACTGGATGTAATAAGATAACACAGGTTCATATAATTTGTTTACAGACAGAGGTGGAAAAATTTCCTCAGTGGTGTTCACTATCTTGACATTATTACCAACAATGTTATTTTTTTTTTCAATAACATGTAAAGACATGTAATTAATAATAGTATGGAAGTTGGTAATAATATTTAGATTTTGAGATATATTATCTTTATTACAATCTATGATTGATTTATATAAACTATAATCTGGAAATCCTAAAATGATGTATGGTTAAGGATTATTCATAATATATAATTTGATTTTTTTATTTATTTGACCAATTTTTAAATAAATGTCACAAATTTGGGTTAATTAGAACACTTCATGAGATTGGCTTAACAGTTTTTATTCCTTCACTAGGAATGAGGGAATTTTTAGCTTTTAACTGATTCAACAATTATTCAAAATTTCTGTTGAATTAGTTAACTAAGACAAGTGGAATGGATCAGGAAATAAGAGCATAATTTTAGAATGAAGTATATACAGTGGGACAAACAATTGAGGATACACCTTACTTTTACTTGATAAATCCAACTTTCAATCGAAATAACACATTAACTAGAAGTGCAAACGTGTTTTTATTTTCACAAGTAACAAAAGGGTTAATTTACAGTAAAAATAATGAAAATCAACAAAAAAATATCTAAAATTAAAAATTTCACAAGTATTTGAAATAAACATGGGCAGATCTTTACCTCAAAAAATTGAGGATACATCAATGAAATTTGTGTGGCATATCACATACAAAGACAGTGTCAATATTTGGTTGCAGGTCCTTTGACTTTTATAATGTCCGCCAAACGTCTTGGTACCTATTCGATAAATTTTTTGGTGGTATGTGGAGATATTTTATCCCATTCTTCTTGTAACATTTCCTTTAAATGGTCATTGTTCCTAATTTGGTGTTTTTGGACCGCTATTTCGAGTGTGGCCCACAAATTTTCTATGACATTGATGCCAGGGGACTGTGGTGGTGTGTGCAATTGCTGTTTACAATAAAAAAGACACCACATTTTGAAATTACATGCCGTATGTTTGAGGTCGTTGTCTTGCTGGAAAATAAAATTTCCATCTAAACCCAATTTTTTTTCACTTTCTATAAGATTGTTGTTGAGTATATCTATATAAAGCTTATGATCCATTATGCCATCTATAAAAACTAAATTTCCTACCCCATTTGAAGCCATACAACCCCAAACCATGACGGAGCCACCACCATGTTTAACTGCAAGAAGTATATTTTTTGGATCCAAAGCGGTGTTTGGCTTTCTCCAAACGGTGCGACTGCCATCACCTCCAAAAATGTTGAATTTACTTTCGTCACTAAATATAACTTTCTTCTAAGAGTTATCTGTCTTCAACTGATGAGTTTTTGCAAACTCCAAATGCTTTTTCTGATTTTGTAAGCTTATGAAAAGTTTCTTTCAAGAAACTCGACTGCTATATCCAGCTTGTCTAATCACATTTCTCACAGTTTCAGCACTTACGCTTCTGCCCATTATTCGAGAAGTTTCTGCAGCTAGTTTGACTGCACTTAGTTTCTTGATATCTTTCAAAGTTTCCTTTTGGCTACATCACTCAGAATACTTTTCCATCCTCTTCCACTTTTATTTTCAATTAATCCATCGCTTTTAAATCTTCCAATGATTTTCTGAACATACTATTGGCTTCTACCGACAATTTCAGCTATTTCACAATAAGATTTTCCTTTCTTAAATAACTTAAATATAAATTTTCTTACAGAAATACTGGTCTCTCTCCGAGGAACCATTTTCCCATTTAAAATCTAGACTTTAAATTTACATAACCAACTTCAAAAGACAAAAGTAGAAGTCGAAAAGGTTTAAGATTTAATTGGCCAAACCTAGGCTTTTATAGTAGCGAGCAGAAAAAAAAATCTAGTGGTAGTTAAACAAAAATTTTATTGGTGTATTCTTAATTTTTTGAGGTAAATATCTGCCCATGTTTATTTCAAATACTTGTAAAATTTTTAATTTTAGATATTTTTTTATTGATTTTCGTTATTTTTACTGTAAACTAACCCTTTTGTTACTTGTGAAAATAAAAACACGTTTGCACTTCTAGTTAATGTGTTATTTCGATTGAAAGTTGGATTTATCAAGTAAAAGTAAGGTGTATCCTCAATTGTTTGTCCCACTGTAT
>JAOUZG010027119.1:1227445-1250848 GCA_026289955.1 Argiope argentata
TGAGTGAATCCTACGGTAGGGGAAAAAGAGAGTGCTACATATATATAATATGAGCTGCATTAATAATTTTTATTTTTTTAAAGGTTTCTTAATCAAGATATATAATTTTCAATTGGTAGCAATGTTTTACAAAGCCATGTTGAACTTTTAGATTTATTTATACTAAGGAAAAGTCTGTTTTTCCTTATACAAAAAAAATATTTTTGTATAAGTAAAATTATTTTGTATAGCTTAAAAATATTTTTATATAATTTTTCAAAACTATTTTTAAAATGTCTGCATGCTTTCAGATAGTTTGTCGTCTTCAAAGTCAGAGGAAGAAGAAAAGGTAATTTCAATTTAGTTTCATTTTACTTCATTGAAATTTTTAAAGTATTGTATTATGTCCATTAAAAAAAAGAGTTTAGCTAGAAAACATTTGTTTTATTTATTTTTTCTAATACTAAATTGTATTAATCTTCAATTTTTTTGCTATTTTTTCTTCATTTAAATCATTTTTCTGAACAGATTCTTTTAAGTAAATTAAATAGCATAATTAATTTCATTTTTTAAATGTATCCATGATTTACCTATTTTTTTATATATAAATATTCCAAATTAGACTTTTTACATTTTGTTTTTGTATAGTTTAACTGTGATACTGTGGTCCCAACTGATGAAGAAATGCTGAATGAACTTCTAACATCAGAAATCCAAACAGACCTTGAATTTCCTGTAATGTCTTCTGGGCCAATATCAGATGAGAATAAAGAAATCGGTATATTATTTGCAGAAGTACATAGCACTGGTAAATATGAGTGCATGATTATTTTATTGAATTGGGAATGTGTAATTTTATTAAAACATATAGTTTCCCTGTTATATAATAAGAAATATAGTCCAATTGGGAATTTATTGCCCTAAAAAATTGTTTTATGTAGAAATCAGGATAATTATCACATTTTCATTTCAAAGAGGATTCCATGCATGAGTCTTATTGTAGGAAGAGTCTTTGAAATAACAGTGTTTGTTTTTTAAGAGATATTATTGGGTAATGCCATTCCTATACCATTTATCGACATGACATCACAATGCATAGTTTAATTTATTCTTTCTCCATTTTCTGAAATTTAAATGCCTTTAATTTTGTGAAATATGAATTAGAATTAATATTTTTCTCCTTTAGTAGATTTTTTTTTTTTTTTTTTACTGTTCTGTGAAATTCTCTGTGATGACCATACAAATATTTTCTTGAATATATTTATCAATTGCCCTGTGTGCGTGCATGTGTGTGTGTGCGTGTGTTTTCACCCTATTATTTATGTATGAATTATTGCAATGCAGAATATTTTGACTAAATATCATAGTTTAAATATTTTACCATTTAAAAGCAGTATAATTAAGAATATAAAGCTCCTATTGTTTACAAATAGGCATAACCCATCATGCTGGGAGAACATTTGCAGTTTATGCAATATCAGTTAGCCATTACAGAGCTGATGGTTCTGAAGAGAAATGGTTTGTTGTACGGCGTTATAGTGAATTTTATGATTTCCATGAAGCAATCACCTCAAAGGTAATTGATACTATTATTTTAAATTTAAGTATTAAATCCCCCACCCTTTATTTTTTAAAAAAAAAATGGAAAATCTTAAAAGGTAGCTTCGAATATATAAATTTGTGGGGAAAAAATTTATGAAACTGAAAAAAAAAAAGAATTGCGATGGGTTTTTATTTTCCTGGGGAGTTTTTTGTACTGTTTTTATACAGTTTATAATTTTGTAAAACTGAATACTTGTGTAATTTATTGTAATTGTATTTATGCAATTAAGTTTTTTTATTATTATTAATGTAAAAAGCTTAAAGTCAGAATTAAAAAAAGAGTTGTAAAATATATAATGTATGTAAATTTATATAATAAACCTATTTTTAATTTATGGAAATTTGTAATTTGAAAAGTTTTTATTAAAAAAAGGATTATGAATTATGTGTATAAATAATACATTGTAATTTCTTTTGCATGATACTTACTGAAGTGTTATATGTTTCAATAATAAAATGCCTTTTATTTGAACAGATTTTTTAAAATTCAGAAGTCATTAATATTTATGAAAAAGTTAATACAATAGTGATTTTTAAATTTATTTTCTATTTTCAAATTTGTAAAATTTTAAAAATGGGTCTCATAATATTTATCATCATTTTCTTAAACATTTAAATAGTTGTACATATCGTTTAATATTTTTAACCAAAATTTGTCAGATAATGTATTATCCACTTTTAATATATATATCAATTAAAAAATATAACACATTAGTATTTTGATCATATTGCATTAAAATCTTTTTATGTATATTTTTTGTTTCATTATATTTATTTATACATATTTCTTTTAACAGTTTCCTTTGTTGGCTTCCTTTAATTTCCCCTCTAAGAAACCTTTCAACAATCTGACTCGTCAACTCATGGAAAAGCGTCGCCATATGCTGAATGAATTCATACAATTTCTTCTTGCTCCTGATATTCTGGCAGCTTGTAATGGCTTAAAATTAATGGTGTATAACTTTCTTCAACCAAATGTTACAGAAAAGGCTAAGAAATCATTTGTTAGATCTGTAAGTCCAATAAAAGAGAGCTGAAAAAATTTATTTTATACTATTTTTTGTAGCTTGTTTTTCTATTTTATTTACACGAATTTAAGGGACTATATATATATAATTATTTTTTTTCTCTAGGTTAGTACTCTTGTAAATCCAATTAAATCTTCAGTAAAGTCTGTTGGTCAATTTGCAAGAATGGTACCAGATACATTTTTTGAATTAAAAGATGGATTTTTAAAAAATTTCTTCAAAAACCACGAGATTGATTCTGCTAATGAAGTGAAACCAATGATTTTTAAGGATAATAGAGTAAGTTACCAATCTTTTGTAAAATGTAGCTGATATGGTTTCATTTATTTGTGAATAAAAATTGAAAGTATCTGATAATATCTGCTTTGAAATGAGAGTAAATAGTTTGTAGCAGTGTTTTATTGTTATCTGGACTGTTCTGTATCAATTAACATTTCTTTCTTTTCTTTTCTTTTTTTATCTTTTAGTTATCCGACTATTTTGATAATCTTTGCTTTAAATCACTTTTGTTTTGAATTCAATATGACACTCAATTTCCTCAAGATTATTTATTAAAATTTAAGTTAAATTTTTTAATTAATATTAGATGTTTGCAATGTTTAGAGCATAGCAAAACTTCTCTTATCATTAAATTTAAATAACCGTACTATTTTTCTGCCCCACTCATTATATATTTTGTAAATAACAGTTATAAGTAGCAATAAAATGCAATGTGATAGGTGACATTTTAAAAATGTGATAAGGACATGTTATTTAAAATGCAAAATTTTTAATTATTAATATATTTACTTGTCAACATATTTTTTCCAGACCGATGATATACCTTTCAGAATAATGTTACTGCTTATGGATGAAGTTTTTAATTTGAGAAATAAAGATTTGTGGTTTCGAAGGAGAATTATGGCTTTGTTGAGACAAATTATCAAGACAATGCAAGGGGGTGCCATCAATCGGTAAATTCTTTTTTATTTATTGTCAAGATATTGAATAGGTTTTTTTATGTGTGTGTATTGCTAGCATTTTATTTTTAATATTTTTCAGATCCAATTCTCAAATTTCTGTATTTTTAAATCCTCATGATTAAAAAATAATTTTTCATTATTTTGAATAATATCACTTGATGGTAAAATTTGTAAATTTATCAAACTTATTGATCTGTTTTACTGATTTAAAAATTAAAGCCATAAAATGCAATTGTGTTTCTTTCATATTTTTATATCTGTGATGTGTCAAAATTTTGATTGGCACTTGATTTCTCATTGTTTTTATTTCGACAAATATAGTTGTTACATATTCACCTAAGTGGCAGAATATAACATGATGAAAAGGAGAATATGAATTTTAAATTTCACCACTTGAGTCAAAAATTATTGCTAATTTATTTATTTATTAAAATAAGGATTTGGCTTTAAAAATAATTGCTATTAGATATTTATAGAGTAATAATAGAGTAATGATTTTTATGAAGTAAAAACATTAGTTGAAGGCTAGTGCTTACTTGCTTTCAGTGCTCTTTGATGCAGCAACAATTTAATTTTCAGTTTTCTTTTATTTTTAAAAAACATTTTTTTAATGAAGGTGCTTTATTAATTGCATTTGTGCATAATTCAAAACAGTCTCATAGTATGGAAAGTTCAAAATTTTCTGGGACTCATTTTTGATGATATCTTATTGATATTTACTATGCCAAACATGGTAGTTTTAAAATCAACAAAAATTAGTTCATATAATTTCAAATGGCTCTTAAGAATTTGGTGAATTTATAAAGCATTTATTACTGTTATGTTGTGGTTTCCTTGAAAATTAGATTTACTTTTTAAACATTTTTTTAAGGAACATACAACATTCTTGAATATTTTTGATAGAGCACTTTTATAACTACAAAAATGTATATAATGTATTTAATTGAATCTTGCCGGTCCATTCAAATTATGTTGTCTTAACAACATCTGATATTATAAATATAGATTGAAAGTATTGAATTTAAATCTGTAATTTTTGAATTTTTTTATATTATCAATTAATAAATTGTAAATTGAATCACAAAAATTTGCAATTATTGTTTCAAATTCTGGTCTTTTAAAATTTGCTTTAATTACTGGAGGAATTTTGTCCTTACTGTTACACTTTAGAAATAATTAGTCTTATAAGTACTAATTTTTTTCACAATTTCAGCAAAATAAGAGATTATGTACAAGGTATGACTAGTGCCTCTCAAATTGCTGAGTGGTTGAAACTGCTAAGGTTAGTTTTCTTTTTCATTTTTGTACAAAAAAAAATTATCTGGTATGGATTAAAGTGTTAAGAATGAATATTTTTATTTAATATAAAATGTGACTTTTCTCTGTTTTTGAAATATTTTTCTTGCAAGTGCTCAAAAGGAATTTGTTTGTAATTTCATTTACCATATTAATAGTAAACTACATTTATTAATTTAATGAATAATATATAACAAGCCATTTCATACTTCAGTACATACAAGAATACTGTACTGAATTTTTTTAAGATAATTTCTATTTTGTTTGAAATGACAATAATCTAAAATTCATGTGTATTTACAGCAAAAGTATATGGCCTGATGGAAAATTGGCTGCTGAAACTCCCGAAAGAGATTATAATACTAAAATGAGAACACGAATGTTAACTAAAATGCTTTTGTTTGCAGCCATTCCTGGTAAGTGAAACATTTTTATAAAATCTATCAGTTTAAACCAATACATGGCTTTATTTCTTCAATAAAAAAAATCAAAAATTCAGAATTTTTATTCTAAGCTATTCAAAAAGAAAAAATTGTCATTTCCTTTGATTATTTTTTTAAAAAAAATTGAACATCAAATATATCTACTAGTAAAATGTTTATTTCCGCATTTTTAATATTTGATTTATTTCTGTTGAGTTGATAATGGAAGAGAATTTTGAAAAAAAGATTTACACATCTTGACATCCTGGTTTTGCTATCACTTATTTTGGGATCAGTTTTTTAAATGCTGTCTTTTGCTTCAATAAATCCATTTTTAATTGCATTTAATACAATCAGTCAATATAATATATAAAATTCTAAAAATGACGAAATTGGAATTAAAATACTTTACGCTCAAAATTTAATATCCTAACCAAACTATCTATGGTTAGCATATCCTAACCAAACTATCTATGTGCTGTTTGCTAATTTTACAGACAGCTCTAACACGATATTCTCAAATTTATAGGATACTGCAAATTTTTGTTGAAAGTTGTTCAAAATTAGAATGATGACTTGAGAAAAAAATGGGGTTTATAGTCTTAACTTCAGCTTTGGGAAAGGTAACTGAAGCTTGTATGAAGTGAAGCAGCTGCTTGTAGATTTTAAAATTTTTAAAAAAAAGAAAAGAAAGAAATGTTATTTTTTGTAATTATCACTTTTTATTTTTAAAATCTTTTCTTTTTGTGAATTATTTCAGTTTCATTTATGATATTTTTTCCCCTTGCATTTTCATTCCTTTGCATCCCAATGACAACTATTTTTTCAATAATCCAAAATCTAGGAATATTGAAATTGAAAATTGGGGAGGAGGACAAATTTGTCTAGCTAGAAGAAAAAAAAGTGTAGTTTGGAGGAAGAGTAACATTTTCATTTACTGAAAAAATTATATAAAAGTTGATGTTGATGGGGAAAATAATATTGTATAATCTAAATAGTGACTTTTATTTGGAAGAAAATGTGATGCATTTGATGAAAATAGAAAAAGCACAGAAGCACTTCGGGATTTTTTTTGAACAATTTTTTTTATCAAGCAATTGGTTTCTAAATTGATTAGCATCAGGGGAAATTACTCGTTTACCAATACAAATGTCTGTCCTGAATTGCTATTGCAAAACATAATATGCCATTTTTATGGCTCTTGTTCTGATAAATGTTAAAATGGCTTCAGCTGAAAATAAAAAAAAATAGTTTTAAATAATTTATCTTTTAAATGGAAATTATTCATCCTGCAAAAGGGAATTTGATATGACACACTCTTTAAAAAAATTCACCAGCTATAAAATTTTCTTTTAATTTAAATAAAATTTAATAAATAATAAATTAGATTCATTCATATTAAGATGAATATGTCATTATTTACTAAGCATTTCAATATTTATATTTGGCATGATTCATAATTTATGAATATTAATTTTTTTATTTATTTTTATTACTCCAAGCCTTTATTATGTTTGCTGTTATTTTACTTGTTCCCTCCCCCTCTTAGCCTTTATCAAGTTTGCTGTATTTTATTATTTGCTTATATTTTATTTTTTATGATAATTTGTTTTCTAGATGAACTCAAACATATTATTGGCTATGAGACATCTTTCAAAGGTGCCATGCTCATTTTCAACATGTTTCAGTATCCATCTCTGAATCGTCGTCTTCTATTGGTCCTTTTCGAGAGCTTTCTGAAGACCTTATTCCCTAACAATCAAATTCCAAATCTGATCAAAAAATTGCACTCACAGTCAGCCAGATTAGTTGTCTCACCTTCTGCTTCCATGGACAATCTGAAGGACTTTGAAGTGGTTCCAAAGGAAATTGAAAAAACTCCTGATATCATTTCCCATTTGCCAGAAGCTTCCCAAAAATCACCTGATGTTGTTGAAAAAACAAAGTCTGAGATTAAAGACAAATCAAATGTCAAAGTACGTAATGAGCCAAAGAGCAATTTTTTTCTTGAGTGCCTTCCTCAATCAAGCTTCTTATCTAGTCCAAAACCACCAAAAAAGAGGAAAAAATCAGTTGAATCAGCCAGATTTTACACCGATTCATTAAATGATGAAGATACTGTTATCCTGCCTGTAGGTAGATGACATCGAATACTGTGCAATTGCTTTTTTTATATTTTCCTTTACAGGGGACCAGTTTTATTTCAATATTATTTTTTTACTGTGGTATAAAATATACTTCTATATTTAATGCTTACTTTTTATGCTAAATAGCAGCTGTAGTTATATATATTATTGTAAGCTTTTACATTCCATTTCTAGTGGCCATATGTAAAAAACTAAGCTGTTTTTTTTTATTATTATTGAATTGAATATTCAATTACAGCTGTGCTATTTTAGTTATTTTCCATATATTATTTTAGAAAATTGTGGTATTAAAAAAAAGATGTTTCAAAATGTTTGTATTGTGAATATTAGAAACCCAATTATAATTGACTGCTGAGTTTCTCCACTTCCATTATTTTATACTTTTATTTATTTTTACGGTTTTATTAAATAAAAATATTACCAAAGTTTAGGTGTTTAATTCTGAAAAAATATTATCTTTAATTAAAAAAAAGAAATATTTTAATGTTATTTAGATGAGAAAAGTTAGAGCATATGCTTGTTATGGTTTTAAAACTATATGTTTACTATATATAATTGAAAAACACTAAATTTTCAGTGTCGTGTTTTCTTGTAAAATGGCTTCTGCCACTTATTAATTATTATTCCTATGTATATATATACATAATATAATTATTATTCCAATATACATATATATATTTAAAATATCACAATGTTAAGATTACTTACAATTATATTATGAGCTAGCAAAGTTGATGAATATATTTAATACAGTTTTTCATTATGAAAAAAAGTGTGGACGAGAAATTTCCATAAAATTGTCATTACATTGGTTGTCTTATAATATGAAAAAAGAAAAGAATTTTTCTAAGTTTTATTTGTTCATATAAAATTTATTTTTCCCTTGCAGCTGTTATATATATTAATTACTTAGTTTTGACAATTCAAATCAGAATTTTGAAATTTTATTGTGCAAACTTTATCTTGTTTGTCCTTCTTCCCTGTATTGATAAATAAGTATTTTATACATTTAATTTCTTTTTTTTATGAATATAGATTTTTGTCATTTTTGAAGCTTACATTCATTTTTGCATTTCATTTTTGATTTGCAAAAATAAAATAAATAATTGTGTGCTTCCAATTCTAATATAGTTACTTCCAAATAATGAGAAAAAAACATGTTTTACAAATTTATTTTGTTTTCAACTGTATATTTTTATTGTAGAAAGTGCATCTGTGTATTGAGAATGCAAATATGCAATTTTAACTATATGTATATATATTAGTTTGCTTATATTCAAATGTTCCATTGTTTATAAATAAGTTTTAATGTATATGCTTTTACTTTATTAAATTTTGATATTCATTATAAAACAATTTAATTCATGTTATGAAATTCTGTTTCTTTAACATTTATCTATAAATTATTTATACTCAGGGTTTTATACATGAAAAATTGTATCTTTTTCCATTCAAAGCATAAAATATATTTAAATATTTTTAATAATTCTATTAAATATGTTTAAAATGTTATGTCCATAGCTTTTTTTTATTATTAATATCTTAACAATGCCTTATTTAAGATGTGCAACTTTTATACTTCTATAGCTACTTTGTTCTTTTTTTTAAAACTGGCATTGCTGCTAGTAATGATACATATCAAAAGTTATGTTTCAGCAGCTATATAATTTTATTACATACATTTATATATGGATTTTTTTTCTGTTTATAAATATTTTATGTGACTTTACAGTAGATATATTTTTCTTTAATTTAATTTTCAACATCTAAAAGTGCAGTCATCTAAAAAAAATTACTAACAGTTAAAAATTTCTTAAAAAATTATTTACACTAAGCTTTAAAATTGGTGAAATTTTCTAGATATAGTTCTTACAAATTTGCATTACTTTTGATTCATCAGAATTTATTTTCATCCATTATAGTAAATTGAATCATATAAAATTGCACATGTATGTTATCAAGGACTTCTTTTAATGAAGTTAGTTCCTATGTTAACTTCAATGAAAGATTTAATTATGTTTAGAATATTAATGAAAGTTCCATGATTGTTGTTTTACTGTGATAATAAAGTATTTTTATTGAAAACTTTTGCTTTTCTATTTATATATTTGATTTCCATAGAGCATTTTAATTTGTTTTCTCTTATTCAAATCTTACTTAACGCTTAAGAAAAGAAGCAATATTTTATTTGTTTAAAGCAGATGCGGGTCTTTCTGGGCCCGAACAAGCAATCTGAGGGGTTGTAGCCGAATAACATCCGTTGTGCCAAAAGTGATGCTTCGGTCAAAGGGAGATTATCTGGCTTATAATTCTTTCACCACATACTCTTCTACCAGTGAATCGGTGGTTAGACGGACAATACGATTGCGCCAAGCTTATGGCGAGTGTGTATGTGTGTGAGTTGGTAGTGATGTAGGCTGTTATATTTAATGCTAACTCGCGACTTTTTGCTGCCAATTGAGGGAGCCACTACAGTTATACGAAGCTACGTATGAAGGCTGATTATTCAAAGAAAATGATAGTATCCGGATCATCATTAATTCGGTCCGAGAGATGTTGTCTCACTTATAAAGCTTTCACTACACGTTCATTTCTTTTTAAAGCCTTAAAATTTCTAGATTTTATTATTTATGGTATATTACTTCTTAATGATATTTTCTTATGTGGTAAATGGCTAAAGTCCATCCAGTAAACTATACCATTTATTCTACAGAATGTCGCCACTCTCTTGCAGAATAGAATTGGCTTCCTCAGGAAAATGGATTTGTTATCAATCGCAATTCGACCTAAACCAATGGTGTAAATAAAATGTGTGAATGGACATTACAGTGCTTAATTATAAAATATCTGGTGTTTAACTATTATACTACAATTATTTCTCTAATCAAATATTATCAATTACAAGTTGTTTTAAAAAATAAACATATATGTTATGGTAGACTATTATCCACAATTAAATAACTCGTACAAGAATTGATTGAATTCACTTCAATATTATTCAGACACAGGGCTCAACTTAGCCTAATTAGAACCTGGGACAAAATCTTATATGGGGCCCTTCCTCTTCTTCATTACTTTAGAAATGAAGAACCAAACTTTATAAAGATAATTAAATTTTTCATCTCATTATAGATATAGAACAAGAAAATTTTCTAGAACCTAAAACATCTACAACGTCCCTCCCTCCCCCTTTCCAATGTTCATATGAAATATCATTCTGACCATTTTATTGATTTTCTGACAATTCTATGTCTATCATTACAAGGATGTAGCACATCAGAAAAGCCAAAATTTGAAAAAAAAAATGCTATTTAAATTTATCATTAGAAAATGTAAAGGCTATTTTAGAAGTTTCAGTTAATTAAAGAAAAATACCATAGACAAGTCCAGATGCACTTTCGCTCTGAAGAATATGATGTATGCATTAAAAAAGCTTTTGAGCCTATAAGTGCATATAATTTGTCTTTGGTATTTTTCATTAATTAATTCAAAAATATTATTTAAAATTAAAACCATAAAACACTCTTAGCCTTAACTCGAAATACCACATTTAACCATTGAATTTAAAATGCAATCTGACAATTGCTAATGCAAGATTTTTATTAGAATGCTTTCTACAACTATCTTAAGCAACTGTCTATAAGAGAAACCTGGTGAGCTATTTACAAGTTTCTGAAATGTAGTTTTCTGATTGTTAATTTTGCTATGTAGCTCCAAAAAAGTCATGTTGTGGCTGACAGTAGGACGGAATTCAGCTAAATTTTCGCTATTACGATTATTCTATTAAACCAATCAGATGCACATATTTTTGTTAACATATCACATGTTGTGATAGGCAAAAGTACAGGCTTTTTATAGGTCAAATTTGATCTTGGTGATTCCGAAAATTGAGCTGAATTCCACTCTAGAAAGCCATAGATTTACGAAATAAAGATTTTTTTTTTTTTTTTTTGTATTCATGCGATAGATTAATAAAGAAGCTAACATAAAACAGACGCATTTTACATTGTACTGATATTTTGTTTAAAAATAGTTCATTGAGGAAGGAAACATAAAACAAACTTTCTATTTGATTTGAGGGGGAGGGGGAGTAACTAATCCGTGTTGCCGTAGACTCTGTTTAGGCATTATAAGAGGTTAATCGGAATGAGATACCCCTTCATTTTTGTTCTAATCACTTCACAACAAGAACTTTCTCAGTGCAAATGTTGTTTTAATAATAATGAGGATATTAGAATGACAATTAATTTTGTAAAACATATTGATAGAATATCCATATCTAAAACACCGAAAAAGTTTAAGTATTTTCTTTGGAAATTGTTCCAAAGAAAATACTTAAATTTTAAAGCTTTCAGGCTCAAAAAACTTTTAAAAATGCTCCTGTCTCTTCTTAAAAACATTTTTTAAATCAAAGATATAATTTTTTAAAAGATATTACATTAAGTTTTTCTAAAAAAAGAGATTACATAAATTATTTTTCTGCCTGTGAAACTGTAATGGCATGTTAATTTTCCTAGCACTAGATGGCTTTACTAGTCAACTAACATTTAATGATCTAGCAATTTTAATAATATTAATATAATAATTAAAAAATTGTAAGTTCCTTATAATATTTACTGAAGTAATAATTATTAATTTTTACAGCAAATATTCTTTCATAAAATGTTTATTGTATTTTCTTTTTAAATATATTTTCTGTTAACGCAAGGTTATACTATCTTAACTGTTCGATAGCTTAAATGCTTGTAAAAAATGTTTGGCGCTCAGATTCAAATCTGGCGTCGTTTGTGCAGTTGTTAAAATTTGGAGGCAGCAGTTGTCAAATAAATCCTATAGAATGAAGGAAATGTTATGTTCTTGAAATTGTGTTATTAATAACTATTTACATAACACATAACAAAACTATTCATTGACAATCCGTATACAAAAATAATTATTTTATCAATTGGCCAAGAAATTGTAATAATAAATAATTACATTTGCTGTTTAGAGAAATTCCAACTCCAAATTCTCGTGTTGAGTAAATTCCGAATAAAATTATTCTTGTTGACAATTTAATATTGTGCATTATTGTGCTTGCTTAATGCAAATTTGAATATTCCAGACACATTTGTGGATGTCCCCCATTTGAAGATAAATATCAGCTGGTAGATTCCTTATATATTCTCTATTTTATGGATTACTAGCCGCCTTTGGTGACCAGTCGGTTCGCCAATATTAATGCCGACTAAAGGGTTAAATCATTTTTTATATAACTTGGTCTCATAATCAGTTTGTCAGCAAAATATTTTTAAGCTTCAAATTTCGATAGTCATATAATTCACTTATACTATTATGTAGGCCTTAAGCAGTCCTATCTTTGAAGTCCGCATCTCTCTCTGATTTTCTATCAGTGCACGTAAAATTCACTTTTAAATTAAATTGAAAATGATGAAACTTCAATTAATATAAAGACCTCTTTACTCAATCCAAGCATGTCTTTAAATAAAACTAAGAACTGAAAGCAGAATAGACCGACATTGAAGTTTTATGTTCAATACAGAAATTGAAACATTATAATTTTTTTTTTATAATTTATAAGATCTCAAGGAATTATTCAGCAAAAATTTCACAGGTTAATTGAAACCTTCAGTTTTTAATTTTATTTTTAGATGTATATAAATGGTCTCAATAATATTTTTTTTAGGTTTATAAATAAATTTCAAAAAATTATGATTTAAATTCCTTTGTTCTTATAGATTCATATTCTGTAAAATATTCTTAATATTTCAACTTCTAAATAAATAAATAAGCATTTCTATCTTCTTCAAATCTGGCCGATTTATTCAGTTCTGAATATTGCAAGTTTGGAAATATCGACATGTTCATAATCTAGACCAATTATTCTAGAGTAACTCTAATTGGCTTCTTTGAAATCTTGATAAACTGATCTAAAAACGCCAGTTTATATCGAATAGTTATGTTAAATTTTTTTAGATCGATCAGATTTGATGATTGATTTAGTTCATTGGACTACCAATGTAGATGTTAAGCCCTATTGGCCTTAAATAAAACTGTTTAATTGGATTAGTAATATATGTATAGTAAAATATCATAGAAAACGTTTCCATCCATTTATTTTCCAAAAATAGCATGTTTCATATTTGTTTCATTTTATCCAGACACGTACCGAAAATGACATTATTATATGTTTAATATGGAATGATAGTTGATTTATTTTTTCTCGTGAAAGAACATGATATTGTTTTGGTAGAAGGTTTTGGTGTCTCCGAAACATGCGGGTAAAAATAGTTTTATATGCTTTTACAAATTTTGCATTGTTAATTATTACGTATGCTTATTTAAAAGAAGATGCGTTTTCAAATAGCTGACTTACTTTTACCAGTATAGCTTTAATATTACGTTACTTCGTTGAAAGAAGATGCGTTTTTATTTTGCATGATTCATTAAAATGCGGAGATAAATTACAATCACGAAGGCAAATTCTTTGATTTGCACAAAATATCTTCTTCAGATAAGTAAAAGTAACAATTCAAAACATGTCTTATTGTTTAAAAAATTTAAAAAAAAAAGAATGCAAAAATATTTTACTACTACTGATTATCAATTGCTTTATGTTTGTCGTTTCTTTGAAATGACGTCATTTTCAAAGTTCGTTTAAGATTTCTTGCTTTTAAATAATTAATCTCGCTCTCAGAAGAATATCGTTTGGTGCTTTTCTAAAACTTCTTTTTCAGTTTTAACTGTCGCACTTTGGTAATATATTTTTACTTGTATTTTTATTTACTCTAATTCTTTAATGGAATTGTTAATTTTGATATTGCAAACGATCAAGAAAAATTTTCTCTTGCATTTATGGTTTTAAAAATATCACACTTTCTATTTGTTTCATTTCATATAATTACGTGATGAAAATTGTATTTTTCTGTTTTATTTTTGGTAGTAATTAACTTTTTTAAAAAATCAGAATTTCTGAAAATGTGATGGCAACATTTTATTAAAAGCTGATTTTTTTGAGATTCTCGAGAAGATAAGATTTTATTATTATTTATTTATTTATTGCGAAATAAATTGTTGAAAAAAAAACGATTAAAATAAATGTTTAAAAATT
Source organism: Argiope argentata (assembly GCA_026289955.1). Classification (NCBI taxonomy): domain Eukaryota; kingdom Metazoa; phylum Arthropoda; class Arachnida; order Araneae; family Araneidae; genus Argiope; species Argiope argentata. The sequence continues at coordinate 1,241,993 of JAOUZG010027119.1, forward strand.
CATTAAAAATAGAGTTTTTATTTGTAGGTCAAAACATTAGTATCATTGAAAAGCTAATTTTTTTTAGCTTTAATGTGATGCAAAAATCAATTTTGTGCTGTAATATTTTCGGAAGTTGCAGCAAAAAAAAACGTCAAAATTTGGCTTATTTTTTAATTAATTAAAATTTTAATTAAAAATTCAAAAAAGGGGCTCCGAGATGCATATTCCCGGCACCCAAGGTATACATATACCAAATTTGGTAGTTGTAGGTCGAACGGTCTGACCTGTACAGCGCCAACACACACACACACACACATCGTGCTTTATTATAAGTAAAGATTATATTCAAGAATAAAAAATGGTAGTGGTTATCTAAATTTTCGTCGTCACTTTTTCTGTACTTTATTTTGTATATAATTAATTTTTTAAAAAAATTCACTTTCATTGTTTTATATTATTTTATTTATTTTCAATCTTTACAAGGGAAAAAGTGTTGTAAATTTGAGGTAAAAACCAGTAATATTAAAAAAAATTAAGTCGATTCCTACTTAGTTCAACAAATAAAAATTTCATTTTAATTAATTTTTTTAAAATAATTATAATTAATATAAGTAATTCATCAAAAAAATTATTGTTTTTTGTAACAGTTGAACTCGCATTCTTCACCTTCACTTGAAAAATACTGAATTCCTTGAATTTTACGGCCTGCTGATCTCAGTTTTTAATACAAACTGCTAAAACTCAATTTAAAGTATTAAAAATTAATTACATTTAATCAATGAATTAAAATTTGAAAAAAAAAACTATATTAACATCGAGTGTCATCCACTAGAATTTTTTTAAAAAATTTATTCGAATTTGAGTGAATGAATACAAGGTGTTTTATTAACGATTGAAAATTTGAACAAAATATATATAGATAGAGAGTGTGAACTAATCATAGAGCTGAGATACTTTATATATCAGCTCTATGGAACTAATAGTATGAATGAAATGATACCAATTCCTCTTACTATCAAACATTTTATGAGGCATATGATAAGAGTGCAACAGTTTTCGGGAAATGATGGCTTACTTCTCTTGTTAAATTTGTGAGAGCATTTTACATATTCTGTAAATTAACCACCAAGTACATATTAAAATGTAAATAAAGGTTTTATTTTGAAATAACGATAATCTTATCTTTCTATTTTTTTCTTACAATACGTTTTTCATCATAAAATGTCATTCAGAATCTTTGGTAAATTTTGGAGAGTAATAACTTTAGTGCGATAAATTGTAAAATATGAGACTCATTTTGAAGATAGGTCCAATTTAAAAGTCTTAAGTTTTAAAAAAATGAATAATTTTAAACAACTTTGTGATTAAGTGGTTACCCTTTTTCAATTTTTTGATCACGTAGATCACAGATTTCATATTTTTAAATATAAAAAAGAATAAAATTAATTTTTAGGAAATATATTTTATTGTTGTATCTAATTTCAATAAAAATCTCATGGTTCATATGACATGAAATGTCATTTTAATAATGAATGCATCCGCTAGTATCGTAACTTGGCAGAAGTACTGGTGCGTTGAGGAGATTATTATATTTAAAAGCAATTTTATAGTTTAAAATATTAATTGCAATATAGCTGTCAGTGTATTCGAAAGTAATTTGAAGTTTGACTTTCATGCAAAGAAACTATTTTTGTTTTTTTAAGTAAAATTTTAATCTTGTAATTCCTGTTTACAAACAAAATCTTTTATTCTGATACCTTTAAGGGCACATCAAAGTTATGGAGAAAAAACTTTTAAAAAATTGAACTAAAACTTGTATGAACTTTTCCTTACATAAATACTTTATTTTAGTAAAATTATGGTTTTTAAAAGAACCTCTAATTGATTTATTTGGGGATTTACGAAATATATAAACTTGCAGTTAAATATTGTTATATTTAGAAACTTATCAAAAAATAAATTCCCCTTAAAATATTTTTAATTAAAAAATTTTGTATTAATAATTTGTATTAATTAATATTCTGTAATACTTTGATTTTTATTGGGAAATATTAATTTTATTTTAAATGCGTATTTATTTACTTCATCAAAATAGCAGCAATAGCTGTAATTGATTATGAACAATCAGAATTTGATTTTTAAAAGTTCTTTGACATTTGATTTGGTTGGTTTTACTCCATATAGTATCAAACTATATCAACTTAAGTAATGCAAGTTTAATTCTTAACGCATTCGTTCACTATGCGTTTGATAATATGTTAATAACTATCTTTGTTTCTTTTGTGTATTGTCTAATAAAATTAAAATAATGTCAAAATTCTTTTCCAATATTGATACTGTACAGAGATAGCTTTCTCTATAAAGGGGCCCGAGAGAAAAAAGTCATTTAGAGCTAATTTTTTGTGAATTAAAAAAATATATACAAACTTGAACACAGATTATAAATGCGTTTTTCTTTAATGCAGAATTTTATTTTGCTAATACTTCAATTATTTTAGGAAAATTACATTTTTTTTTCATTCTTAATACAACAAGTATATTTAAGCATTCTGAACATATGCTTGACCGAAGATAATTCTTTATTGATTTTAATCTGCCGAACGAGTTCTCCTGCCCTTGCTATAGTAAGTGGCAACGTAAAGAAAAATTTCAACTCAGTTAGAAATAACTCGTTATAACTATTATTTAATATGTATTTCAATATGTCTTGTGCGTTATTTACATCTCTTTCATTCAAAATCAAACAAATTTCCTTGATCAGGTTTTCATTTACATCTTTTTAATAAAACTTTACAAAGTTGTTGGAATATTTCTAATTTATGTTTTTTATCTAATATCTCTAATTTATGTTTTTTTAATCAGTGATTATTTTGAAATCATTAATAACATTTGGTATGTTTTTAATCTATCTTTTATTTGAACAATAACAGCGTTGATTAATACGTCAAAAAATAACACCTAAATTCCTTTTTTTTTTTTTTTTTTTGGAACTTCGTTTTCTGCTAATTCGGAATATAATATTTTCCTTTTTCGAATTCGTTTTGACGGAAAATGTTCTGAAATTTTTAATCACTTTTGCTTCGTGTAAAAATAAGTTAAATTTTGTTCTTATATTTTTGATTTCAGTTTCAATATTACTGACTAAATTGAAAGTCGAATCAAGAACAATTGTGTTTTTTTGAAATAGTTTACTCATAGTGTTAATTTTGGACAATATTGCAAACCATACCATTAAACATAAAATTAATGGCATTTTTTTGTATTGCATCTAATAAACTTTTAGTTTCGGATGTATTACCGTTACTTATATCAAAAAAAATTTCTAGGGCATTACGCGTTTGTTAAACTGTGAATACATTGCTTTAATCAAATCTATTTTGGCTTCCCAACGAGATTCGCATATTTCAAAAGGCAGATAACATCCACGATACTTAATTATAATTTTAGTACTGTGGTTATATTACTCGGCTACTGCCTCGAGCAACGTGGGTTCGCATCACGGTTTTCACTTGCCACATTGGTGACCTTGGCAACGCAACCTCGTGCAACTGTCTTGGCACCATCTACCCACAACAAAAATCGTCAGACTCACTGGACGAAGTTACTAAAACAAAGCCGTCAGATAAACTTGAAGGAGCAACGAAGCAAAAAAAAAAAAAAGCCGTAGCAATCAAACAATGCTGTCAGACTCAGTTGACGCCGAAGCCAAAAACAAAACAGTCAAACTTTCTTGACGCATCAACACACTCACACGTTCGCCGTGACGCTTGGTGCTATAAAATTCGTTCGTCTCTTCGCAGACTCATTGGCGGGGGAGTGCTGTGGCGCTAGTTTCATAAACCAGATAACATCTATGATACAAAATTATATTTTTAGTATTGTGTTTATGTTACTCGGCTATTGTCCCTAGCATTGCGGGTTCGTATCACGACCTTTACTTGCCACAACATAATAGTTTAAGAGAAATGTGTTCATTGCTTTTGTAAAATTTCCCATCCTTTTTTCCCCCATCCAAAAAATAAGCAATATAGGCGTTGCAATATCCCAAATATTTTTTTAAAAGACATATATGGCTGGAAGTGGTGTCACAAATTAATAAAACAAAGGAGGGGTAAAGGCAAGGCACATAAATTGCATCCGGGTTTAGCGAAAGTATTCTAGACTATATACCTATATATTTCCCTTTCATACTGCTACCGTTGTCGTATGCTTGCCCTTTACAATTCATAACATCTAAATCAAGCTCGCTTTATCTTTCCAATAAAGTTTTTGCCATTCCTTCACCAGTCACATGTTACTCTAATGAGCCCTATAAACCACTCATTTGTGGTTAACCTTTGCTCTTCAAAACTTACATAGCTGATAATGATTGGAGTTTGTTTCTTACGGGAAATATCAGGAGTACAATCAATTTGGATACTATAGAACATGGCTGATATTATATCGTGTTTAATTTTATTTGAGGATTTCATTTCCTAAATTTTTAGAATTTATTATTTTATTTATATGACCCATTAACACAGGATCGCATTTATTTAATTATTCTATTAAACTTTAAAATTTTCAATTATTGCATACCTATTATTGCGAGGGTTCCTCGAAGTAAAAGATTATTACACGGTAAGACCTTAATCACACTTACAATTTTTTGAAATAGTAATTGAGGCATGCTGTTTCTTTACTTATGTTAACTTCATTCGTTTTATCAATAATCGAAAACAAATTTAGTTGTTTCAGTAGTTTTTTCCAAACAATAAACGAATTAAATGACGAATTAAAATGAGCACTCAGGGTCTTGGGTTACAATGGACAACTTTCTCCAATTATTATTGTCACGCATAAATCGTGTAGTTTGTTCATTTCCTTTTCTTTAGGAATGCAGTATACAACAAAATACGGTGTATTGATTCTGTGAATAAATTAACGTCCCGTTGCAAAGCAAATTTAGGGCTACTTTGAGACAGGCCTCATAATTTGAATCGTGGTCAGATGGCGAGGACGACACCAGAGCTGGCACCCTCCTCTTCATACCACACTAGCGGGAGAATTTATAAAATAATGTTTGTCTTAAGACAAGCATTAAGATTTCATACAACATAAATCGTCATCTATTACAAACGTTCCTTGTTACTGAAATATGATCTTACTCTTAAAATGTGTAGAGTTGTGAGCAAAGAATTTTATTTTCTTTTTCGGTAATCCAGTACTTATCCGAGATATCATAAATGTTTAGTTTCAATTTTCTTTCTTTCCTTAAAATGTTCTATCGACCATTTTGGTGGTTAGCTAACAAATTGTTAAATAATAATTAATTATGTTTTAATTATTTACAGAATAACTGCCAATTTGTTGTATGCTTATAATTTTAAATACTTTAGTAATTTCAGGAAGTACTTTTTTTATATAATAATATAAGGTATGCAAACCCAAATAATTTTTAAACATTTAATAACAAAAAAATTACAAATGTAATTCTAAAGATATTTTAATTATATTTATAGTTTAGAATTAATTCTAAATATAACCTTATAGGCAAATCTATAAATAGAAATGAAATAAAGTATTCTGAAATGGATCTTATTTTGAATATAAACTGTAAAAGACAAATTTTTTTTTTAATCTTCTTTTGAAATCAGAAGTTGATTTTTTTCCTTAGATGAGTTAGCATCTAATCAGATTTATAAATAAAAGATCATAATTCCTATTGCGTAAAAGCTCATAAATCTTTTTTTTTTAATTTTATTAATAGCTACCAGCAATTGATAATAGCTTTCAAATCCTTACCTAATGATCTTCTTAAAATTTACCAAATAACTATTTTGCATTAGATTTTCAATTAAAACCCTTAATCATTGAATTCATTATTTATATTTCCAAAATTTGAAATTATATATATGTATATAAAGTCATTACTTTTAATTAATTTTTAATACTTCAAATAGAGTTTTAGCAGTTTATAACGAAATCAATAAATAGTAGCTCAATCTGTGAAATGTAAGGAATTCAGTATTTTTAAAGTTAGGGTAAAGAATGCGAGTTCAATTCTTGCGAAAATCAATAATTTTTTGATAAACTATGAGTATTAACTGTAATTATTTAATAAAAAATAAATAAAATAAAGGTTGTTTTTTTGGTTGATTTAAGTAAAACTTGACATAATTTTTTTATATTACTTTTTTAGGTTTTTGTTGCTAGAAATATTTTTTTTCTCCCCTTAATTTTGAAAGTATAAAATAGCAATAGAAGTCATCCAAAAAGCGATGAATTAATATCAATTTACCTTATTTATTGTTATTTTCGAAACAAGTCACTCTTATTATGTTATTATTATATTTCTGCTGAAGGAAAATATCAAAAGTTGCATCAAAAATATCTGCTTATACGTTTAGTTCAAGAATTATATATAGATAAAAAAACATTTTAATATTCCTAAATGTGATGAATCTAAACACAAGCAATGCAATTAACACATATATAAAGTAATGGCATCTTGTTTTACATCTCACTTTTGCCATCTTAAATTACAATTCTCTTCTTTCAGAAGTTTCTCAGCAGTAAATTCTTTCAAAAGGAAGTTTGATTTTTGAAGTCCTGCTTGCTTTCCGACAGACAAAACGTGCATATTTGTCTGCATCTCGAATAATCCGTGCGGTCCTGATATTTGTAACCGTATCGCTGGCACACTTGACCACCGTAGTAGCCTTCGGCGTTGGCCGCGATGAGATTGGCCAAATGTCTGATGTACGAAACTGCCAATCGCAATGTCTCGATCTTTGATAATTTCCTGTCCTTCGGCTCTGTTGGTATGTGAGTCCTTAGAAGAGAGAACGCTACATTTACGCTCGAAGTGCGGTTTCGTTCTCTAGCGTTGGCTACGGTTCTTTGGATAACTGGTTCTGATTCTGAGTATGACTCCATTTGTCTCTCAACATTACTTTCCTTGATTTGCTAAAAAAAATCAGAGGAAATATAAAAAGAAAATGAAATTTGCGATCGCAAATTTCAAGTTATCATTTGAGAACATTACTATCTTTAAGTCATTATTTCCTTTAATAAGTTTCAGCCAGGGACCTTAAAAATGATGTTTTGTAATTTTCACCTTAGCAATTTGATATTTTACAGGCATTAAGAGTAACACTATAGGAGATGACACACAAGATAGTAAAGAATTAAGTTAATTTATTTATGAGTTAAGGGGATTAACATAATATAATATTAGCGATAAATAAAGTTAATGAAAGATCATCCATAAGCTCCAGATTTGTTCGAAAGCACTTCAACTTTTATTATTACTTACTCTAACACTTTTGAAACAAAAGTAGGGATGATTTAAAACTACTGGTTTTTTAAAAAGTTTAAATAGTTTTGAGATATTGCATTGGTTAATTTTGATATTTCGCACTCAAACTTCCAAGATTAATCCCAATTTTTGTTCCAAAAGGGTTAGAGGAAGTAATAATGAATATTGGAGAATTTTCGAACAAATTTGGAGCGCATGAAATATTTTTCACTAACGTTATTAACTCCCCCTAAATCATAAATAAATTGACACACAGAATTTTAAAGCATTGTGTTATTTCCTATATTATTACTCTTAATGCCAATAAAATATCAAAATGCAAAGGTGAAAATTGCAAAAAGTCATTTTAAATTGTCCCTGGTCGCCTTAACCAGTTTAAATCGGTTTGAAACAATCGCGATACATTTCTATCGATCTCTATCTCTCTCTATACATACAGTATACATATAATGATAATTTTTTATCTTTCATTTTTAATTTTTCTAGCTGGTAAACATTGTTTTGGAGCTTGACCGTTTTGGAGATGAAATAACTCAATTCTACGCCAACCTTTTAAGAACTCATCTGCATTCAAAGAAGCATACATAATAGTAATGCAATATTGGTAATATATATATATATATATGCAAATAAAAGATGTTGATGAATATTACAATTTATGCTTTACTCGTTGCCTAAGTGATTTGGAGCTACAATTATTTCTCTGCTTTCAATAACCAATCATGTTCTCAGATAATAAAAAAATCATTTTGATTTAAGTCACATATTCATTTTTATTTTAGTTACTACAAATCAAATTTAAGCTCGTTTTAATATATGAATTTTGCCGTTGAGGGAAGAGTCACGGAGTTTTTGAATTCGAAATTCTTAATCACCGAATATAAAAGATTACAAGAGTACTGCTTTGTCATTAAAAATTATTTAGTTAGTGGATTGTTCATTATTTAATTCTGTATAAATCTTTGATAATGATGAAAGTAAAAGTATATATATCTACAAGTGTTATCATTAGGCCTAGCTACACCTCTTGTGATATGATATGATTATTTTGTCCCCTGTCGCTCACAGAGATTTAAAAAGGGTAAACTGCTCATGAGGCTTGGCGCTTTTTTCACTCTAACCATCTCCGACATTTAAAAAAAAAATGGCATGCATAATTACTATCACCATATTTTTCCATTACGGTTATCATTTTTATTGAAACTATTTGTCGTAATAAAATCAACATCTCAATAAATTACATGGGAAATCTGATGATGATTTAAATTGTTATAGAGTTTCGAAAAATGATGCTTCCAATATTAAATGAATCTTAAGAATTTTTGAAGATATCTTTGAAATTATAATATATTTCTTAATTTTATTTTTACTTATCTATATTAAATTGTCATATCTTTAAAGTTATGAAATAAATACATAAGTAGCACGAATTTAATATTTTTAATGTATTTTTAAAGATGAATGTGGGAAAAAAAAGAATTGTAACTTAGAAAAAATTTTACATGTGAACAAATTGACAAACTAAAATGCCAGAATTCAAAAAAATTGTACTTATACGTTAAGTAATTTTCGAT